>JAJHSJ010000006.1:11602565-11808917 GCA_021015155.1 Magnolia officinalis
GGAGGAACAGAATCCCTACCACACTTGTTGCTGGAAGGTGTGCCGATCAATCTCTGTGGGACCATTGTGATGCATGTTGATATCTACTCCATCCATCAGTCGTAGCACCTCATGTTGGAACCTGCATTGGAAATATCAGACCGATGCAAAAATCAGGTGGGCCACATCAGAGGGAACAGTAGGATGGGACTCAAACCATAGAAACCTTCCCGGGGCCACCATGTTGCTTACATGCCATCCAACCCGCTCATCAGGTGATTCCCGTAGAATTAAGTGGCATATCAAAAAATTAGCATGACCCAAAACTCAGGTAGACCACATCGAGTAAATTTAAGGGTAGTTTTACATTGTTCTTGTAATGTGGCCCACTTAAGTTTTGAGCTAAGCTTACTTTTATTATGTAGAGAGAAAATCAGTTGGTGCAACTGATGGACGGAGCGGATTTTACAGAGACCATATATATAGGGAGCATCGATGCAAGAAGTCTGACGAGGCAGGGGTGGCGCACATGAACTTGCGTTGGGAATACAAAAAGGTCGCACTTGGGTGGAAGAAAGGGTTTGGTGGGCCATGAGAGAACAGTAAGGAGAGGACAGTAGGCCAAAGCAAGGGTCAGGAGCTTTGCATGGCATTGGAAGTCGTTTCTAACTGTAAATGCATTGATGTGGCCATAAGTATCTAACAGAGTTAGGGACTCTTCCAACTGGGGGGGCATTGGTGGTGAAACAAGCATGTCGCCCCTGGTTGACAGCTGGTATTGATGAGGTGGGCCCAGATAGATCTCTTTTGTCTTCTTGCATGCAGTTTTCCACGTGGCTTAGTGGACAAGAAGCCTTACAGCTCTCAGTTATTGGGCTTTACCTTCATGTGGAGATAAGGAGAATCTCTCTCTCTCTCTCTAGATTTCAGGAAGATCATTGCATGTTAGTGTGGGGAATCTGTGTTGGGGAACCCAAGTGAAAATCATTGCATGTTAGCGATGAGAGTCTCACTTTTCTCTCATAGAAGTGAAAATCATTACACATTTGTTACGGGACATTGCATAATAGCTATGGGAGTCTCTCTAGCATCCAAGTGAAGAGCATTGTATATATAGGGGTTTGTGTAATCCAAATGAAGATCACAGCTCTCTCTTTCTCTCTCTCATGAAACCAAAATGAAGATCACAGCACATTTGTTAGGTCTCTCTCTCTCTCATGAAACCAAAATGAAGATCACAGCACATTTGTTAGGTCTCTCTCTCTCATGAAACCAAAATGAAGATCACTGCCTTTTAGTTAAGGGATTCTCTGTCATAGAACCCCAAGTAAAATCATTGCATTTATTTTGGTTGGTTAAGAAACTCTCTCTCATGAAACCCAAATGAAGATCACTGCCTTTTAGTTAAGGGATTCTATGCCATCGAACCCAAGTAAAATCATTGCATTCATTCTGGTTGGTTTTGAAACTCTCTAGCTCTCTCTCTCTCATGAAACCCAAATGAAGATCACTGCCTATTAGTTAAGGGACTCTCTCTCTCTCTCTCTCTCTCTCTCTCTCTCTCTCTCTCTCTCTCTCTCTCTCTCTCTCTCCAACCTCACATGAACATATATGAGCAAATCCAACTCACTGAAACCATCTTCATATCATTGAATGCTAAACACAACAAGGAAACTCTTGAATCACAAAACATTTTGTACAAAAATCAGCCAAACACCAACTTCTAAAGATATTAAAAATCAAAAGAAGAAAAAAGATCAACCAAAGTTACAAAGTTAAAACCACCCAACCAATCCAAACCCAAATCCTCTCCCCTCTAATTATCCAACCCCTCCCTCTCAACCAATCCTCCCAACAAAAAAAAAAAAAAAAAAAAAAAACAACACCCAATCTTTTTACACTACACCCCTCTTTTTCTCTTATCCGTTATCAAATCTCAATCTCGACGAACCTCGATCCTCCATTACTCTCGACATCCTGCAACAACACAAAAACCCAACTTCAGATAAACAAAAAATTAAAAAAAAATAAAAATAAATCCAAATCACCATGCGTGCGCTGGACCAACGCCTCCGCTAACCTGCGCAGCCATGCTAACGTGCGCCGCCTCGATGGGTGCATGCGTAGGGGCCTTTCTCTCCAGAATGTCCAAAGGCCCATTAACCTTCTCATGCTTCTTGCCGACGGCGTGGCCCTTCTTCAATCCCAAGAGCTCCTTCCATCTGATGGGGCCCTTGGGGGGCCTCTGTGACACGTCATCCTCATCGTCGTCGCCGACCAGCAGCTCCTCCCGCAGCGTCATCTTCTGCAATTGGGTAGTGCAATTCTCCTTCAAGGGCAGCAGCCTCCCCTTGCAGAAGATCTCATCGGCTGCGATCATGCTGTAATTACTCACCGTGAATTCGAAATCCGATGAGCCAGGTGACGATGTGGGTCCCACTCCCCTCTCGCGCTTGATCTTGTGATGATCTACAGCGTCAGCGAAGTCGTTTGAGAATGAGATCCTTGGGCTCATTGGAGCACAGAGACCTTGATGATCTGTGTTGAACATTTCAATGCATGCCATCAACCTCTCTCTCTCTCTCTCTCTCTCTCTCTCTCTCTTGGAAGTGAAACACTACCTCTCGCTTATATTTATATATATGAATGAGTAGAGAGAGTCTATTTATGTATGTATATTACGTTGTCTTCAATGCCGTCCATCTTTTAGATCTGTCACATGTCACTACCAACCGTCTGTTATTTCCACACGCTTTTTGGAGCACTGCCCATCCACACACGCATGCACACGTGCACTTATACAACATCTGATCTTTCTTCACTGTTTAGATCTTTTTGAATTAAAATCAGACCGTTCCACACTTCACGTGGTCCACGGTTTATGAAACAAATGGACAGGATTGACCCTTGGTTTATTATGCATATTGTTGGCTACCTGAGGAGTTAAATGGCCTTTTTTTTAGGAGTAAAATCCAAGCGGTTGTTTCTAAACAGATGGAAAGGTCAGATCTCGCACGTAGGTTATGCATTGGCACGTGTGATTGCGTGTAAAGGGTGAGGGTTCTACACGCGTGTTGAAATGAACAAACCTATGCGTAGTGGATAGATATGGGTAGGGCTGCCTACAGACCGGGCCTGGGGTAGGTCTCGGCCCGGATTATGAACTGTTTCTGGGCGGGCCTATTCGAAATTCTGATTTGTTTAGGCCGAGCCCGGCCCATTGACACCCCTGGATATGAGTATTTGGATCGGATTTCTTCGTGTTAACATGTGCATGCTTGCATGTATGTATGATACATGTGCATGTTTAGTCCATGTGTGGGCACTGTACGGTACGGCGGACGCGGATTGCGTGCGACCCTGACCGAAGGAAGACCCTGTCTTCGTAAGCTAGGTGGGGCCCTCCGTGATGTTTGTGTGAAATACATCCGGTGAATCCGTTTTGCCGGATCATGTCATGACATAAGCGCAAAAACAAGGCGGATCCAAAACTCAAGTGAGCCACACCACACAAAGCAGTGGGGAGGGAATGTCTAACGTTGAAACCTTCCAGGAGTCTACCATGAATCCATGATGTTTTGTATGCCATCAGAGCTGTTCGTAAGATACTTCCTGTTTGGATGAATTGAACAGAAAAATATTAGCCTGATCCAGGCTCAATTGAGTTTTGGATTTACCTCATTTTCCTAATATGAGATGAAAAAAAATAAATGGATAGGATGAATTTAATTTTTACAAACATATTAATAGCCCCACCTAACTTTTCACCACAAAAATGGGATGGTAGGCAATGGGCTCTCTTAAAATGTCTTGTTAATGGCTACTTTATTTGGATTGGATATTGTCCCAACTTAGACCAAACTCCCTTTACTCCTACATAGTGTGATTTGATTGGATGACAGGCTGATATCTAATACAAGTGGGTTAACAATAACACTTCCAAGCCCATCTCTAATAATAATCTGCCATCTAATAAAATCAACCCATGCAAAGGGCAATGGGAGGTTGGATTTTGTCCCCACTTAGACCAAACTCCCTTCACTCCTACATGGTGTGTTTTGATTGGACAACATGCTTGTATCTAATACAAGCCGGTTAACAATAACACTTTCAAACATACCGCACATCTCTAATAGTAACCTACCAACCAATCAAATCAAACCATGTCAAACGCAAGTGGGAGGTTGGTACACCCTACCAGTCCAGGATGAACTTAGTCCTGGCAGGAGCTCTGGTCTGATGTGATGCATATCTTATCATTTTAGGTCATAAGCTAAAAAATGAGGCAAATTCAATGTTCAAGTGGACCACACCATATAAAGCAGTACTAGTGATAATGACACCTTCTATTGAAACTTTCCTTGAGTCCACCATGATATTTATTGGCCATCTAGCTGTTCATATGGCTGCACAAACCTGGATAAAGGGTAAACACAACAGCTTGATCAAAACTTACAAGGCTCCCATGAAGTTTTAATGGTTAGCATTAAATAACACTATGTGGTCCACTTGAACCTTGGATTAGACTATTTTAGAATTCATACCTTAAAATAATTTGACAAAATGAATAAATGATGGGAATAAACACATAAAACATTGTGGGCCCTAGAACCATATGCTAGGACCCAGTTCCTCCTGACAAGGGCAGGATGCAATCCCTGCATGTCATGCTCATTGTGCAGAGTGGAGTAGGTGTTAATGGACCCCACAACTTATTTGTACTAATGAAATGGCGCCACATCAGTAGCAATACCTAATCTACTTTTCTCGTTGTACAGCCATGCAGTTTTTTTTTTTTTTTTTTTTTTAAATTTAATTTTTAAATTTTACCAACACTAAAATTGGTGCTTGAACTCTTGACTTTAGTATTGAAACATTTGGGAGTCTGGCACCGAACAGTGAGTAGGGACCTGACCCATGCATTTTGAAGGTTGGCTAGTCTTCTGTTTCACATGGGTGCGCTCGATCCATGCATTTTGAACGCTGCAGGCTAGTCTACATTCACATGGGTGAGCTCGGTGAGTACTGAAGAGTCTGTACGCGCACCAACCAAGAAATGGCAGGTGGATTAATAACATGACCATTTGAAAATTCAGATTTGGAAATGCTTATATATTCCCGCCAATTGCCTTTCAAATGGCGGGAGCTGATTGGCGCACCAGCTCTCCATGCTCCCTGGCCCCATTGAAGAAGTTCTCTTCTTTCAATGAAACTTCTTCTTCAGTGGTAGCAACCCTGGACATGTCCTGATCATAGCATGCATGATTCCAAACCATGATCCATGTGTACATCCGTGCATGGATGTAGAACATTCACATGGACTCATCCAAAACGGCTCATCACCATGCATGCACCCCATGGTGAATGTTCACATGCATGCACCATGTAGTATATATTGAGATAACCATATTGGGAATGCATGCGGATTACATATGTTATGGGGTGGCATGGCTTAGCATGGCATGGAATGAGGATTATCTATGTCATGCACCCCATGGTGAATATTGAGATGACCCAAATGTGCATGCATGAGTATGACATACATATGTGATGGGGGACATGGCATGGCATGGAAAGTAATGGTGAGGATTATCCATGCCATGCACCTATGGTGAATGTTGAGATGACATGAGTATGACATGAGTGTGTGTGATGGGGTGCATGGCATCATGGCATGGAAAGCAATGTCCAGGATTTAAAAAGGGGGTGTGTTGGTTTGTAAGGGGCAGATATCTAATTTAAGAAAGGGTGGCAGAAGGGGCATGCATGGATCTCGTTGACCGTCCATTGACTTGGATATTATTAGTAGGGCATGAGCTGGCGATGCCGACGGATCGATGGAACCACGTGATCGGGCTTTTCCGAAGAGAAGAGAGCACGTGATCACATGAGATGAAAACGGCTTTTCTGCTTCTTAAGATCGAGTAATCGCGCTTTTTGTGGGGTATTTGTTGCTAATTCTCTTTCAAATATTTACGATACTGCCACTGTTTAAGTACGAGTAAGACAACTTCCCATTACCATACGTTCAAGCTGTGTGGGGCCCCATTTTATGCCTGAGTGCCATCCAAACCGTCCATTGGATGATCTCTTCTCTCCTATGTTACGTGGAGAGCGGATTAGGTGTTAGCCGGGTAACACCACCTTAGTGGGTGTTACCCTTACCGTGGGGTCCACCTTGATGGTTTGTTATATATCCACGCTGTCCATCCATTTTTTCAGTCCATTTTGTGACGTGGTCCAAAAAATAAGCAGATTCAAATCTCAGGTGGACCACACCACAGGAAACAGTGGTGACCGAACGACCACTATTAAAAACTTCTGAGGGCCTACTTTAAGCAGATAGGTAATGTTTATTTGCCATCCAATCCGTTGATAAGGTCAAAAATATCAAGATGAAGGAAAAATACAAAGATCAGCTTGATCCAAAACTTTTGTGGTCTACAAAAATATTTAACGGTCATTTACCACAATTCAAGTGTTATGGTCCACCAGAGATTTGGATCTGCTTAAGTTTTAGCTTAACGTCCTAAAATGAGCTGAAAAAAACGGTGGACGGATTGGATTTAGAAAAACAATTATCAAGGTGGGCCCACACGGTAAAGGTAACACCCACGGAGGTATTACCCGGGTAACACCTACTCGCTCCCTGTCATGTGTATATTCCAAAATCCAGACTGATAATTGACTCCGGTGGGGCAGGCAGAAGGGAACACTATAGTTAGTTACAGATGGAGTTCGGGGCCCACCTTTTTGTATATATGTCATCTAAACAAGTAATCATGTGGGACCCAGAAGGATGAAGTGTAACATTTCAAACTAGACCCGTTCCAAAAATAGGTGGACCACAACAAGTGAATATATAGGTTTTCAGCATAATTGTACATTTCTCCATGTTTGTGTCCCACTTGACATTTGGATTGGGATGAATCTTAGAATGTGCAGTGGAAATGATGAGCCTCACACAATTCACGGTTTGGATTACACATAGAAATCTCTTGTTGACACCACACAGCTCTAACATCTGCTAGTGATCATTTCCACAGTTTTTATGATTACTACATCTTATTATTGTAGTGAGATTATTTAAGTACTAAGGAAGAGTGTGTTGGTTCAAATACAACTGCTCAGAAATGGTACACGTGGCACACATTTAACTCAACGGTTCAAATCGTTGGCCCACTTTAGATAGGCAATAGACTTAAAATAAGATTAATGGGAGATCGTAACCTTTGGTTAATGGATATTCGTTATATTCAATTCGTTCATCTGACAACTTTTAACTTTAACCGTCCATTATATGTCCACCAATCATCGAATCAGTTCGTGGTAAGTGCTGGTTATATATATATATATGTGTGTGTGTGTGTAATATGTGAGTGTGAACTATCAGACTCTCCCAGCGTACGAATGTTTTCCTTTTATCTAATAAATGATCATTGTTAGAAGTTATTGATCTTAACGATAGGTTGGTAAGTCGGTAGCAGGACTTTTCAGATTGAGAAATGATACTCTGGCAGAGTGTGATGGATGATACGCAGGCACTTAGAATTTACTTAAAATTGTACACGTGTCATATAAGTAATTAAAATTACAGTCCAAATTATGTTCCCTGTTTAGATGCGTGATAATAGAAAAATTAAGCTTATCGAGCTGTCTGACTATCATATAGGTGGACATTTATTGGACGGCTAATAATGAAAATATCCAATGTTCTTGTCTCGAAAAACAAGTGTCCACGAATCAGAGGTTACGAATATCCAACCAATCTGGGTTTTGAATTGTTACTTAATGGCAGTGATTTCCATAATTTATACGGTTTAATATATTTCATGTGTAACATTTCTAAGTGCCTGAGTATGAAGTGTCAGATGCAGCCAGAGTATCAAGACACAAGTTCAAATCTTCCGGGGGAGTTGCTTGACCTAAGCTGATCCAAATCCCTTTTTTTCCCATGTGCAGGAAATCTGAGCCGTGAAAAATGTGGGACCTACCCTAAAGATCACATAGTAGATAAAATGAAATCATTATGGTCACTCATCAGGTGGGCCACAAGATTGAAATGAATGGATAGCCGACAGTCTACCCACGCAGAGGTAGTTGTTTCGGAGACCTGCCCAGGTGAGTCTCAGAAATTGCCAGAGAGTTTAGGATTATTTAAGAAGTTATAAATCTAGGGCAGTGTGATGGATTTTTTGGAAAGTTGCGGTAATATGGACTCAAGCTTTGCTAAATTCACACGCGTGTGATCTTGCACATTCACACGGAGGTACGTGTGCCAATATGGAACACGTATACAGGACCTGAGCTTTCCATCTGGTTGGAAGTAACGGTTTTGATCTTCTGATTCAAAAATCAGGCCGTTTTCACTTGGCAGGTGGGCCACAGGGTACGTGAGTGTAATAGGCTGTGGCTGCTCGAGGCATGAAATGGCCCGATCTTTAGGCTGGGAAATCTACGCAGCGTGGACCACCTGATGGAAAGATCTGATCAAGCACACGTATTCCAAGTTAGCGCGTGTGCATGCGTGTGGATGGGCAAACTCTGCTAATTGTTATCAAGCGCAGCCACTCGCGCATGGAACCCTGCCCATCCACACGCAGGAAAAAGTGCCAATATGGTCCATGTGTTTGAGATCCGAGCTTTCTCTCTTGTGGAGCACAATGATTAGATCTTTTCATTTCAAAATCTAGACTGGTTCACTCATTAGGTGGACCACAAAAAGTACAAAAAAATCCGATGGATAATACAATCTTTTTTGAACCATCCAATTGTTCTGTATACTCTGGTCCACCTCAGGAGTGAAATAGCCAGAATTTTAGGTCAGAAGATCCAAACAGGGAAACCCATATGATATTAACCTCTGATCATACACACGTGTGCCATATCAGCACGTGTTCCTGCATGTGGATGTGCAGGAATCCCACACGCGTAAACAATTGTTCGTTTTTTTTTTTTTTTTTTAATTTTCTTTTTAAAAATTAGTGCTAGGTTGGGTGTGGGATTGACTAATGGGAAATAAAAGGGGTGGTGATGTGTAGGTGGGGCTTTTACTTCGACCAAAAGACACCGCTGTCACTCACATGCCTACCATTTTTTGTGGAACCCGTGTGGGCAAATGGGTGATGGACACGTGGCAGAATGGTGGGCATCTATCTGAATTTTTGTTTTGGACTGGTCAAAGTCATGACTGTCTATGGATAGAGGAAGGAAGCTAGGGAAGAGGGTGCTGTCACTTTTCTGGTCTGCTATCTTGTTAGCAATAGGAGCTATTTTTGTTGTGGGGCCCACTACATATACCCCACCCTTATTGATAGGTACACCCCCTTTTTTAAACTTTTGGTAGTAAAATAGTGAAATAGTTGTGGTAGCTGTATTACCATGTAGGAAGGAAGATCGAGTCTATTATTTTTGTGGGTGTTGGTATCAATTTTTTTAATTATTAGAGAGCCGGTTTAGTGGGCTTGTTGTGCTCTCATTGTGGGCCTTTTCCCTAGTTAAATCAACGGCGGATAACACTTCTTAAATGGGGAATCTGATTATTTCCTTTTGCCTCTAGGCTAGAGTTATATAGGACCGTAGTCTGATGAGGTGCAGGATTCCTTACATGTGGGCCCACCGTTTGGTAATGTAGACCGTTGATCTGATGGGTGCCAAAACGATGGGATGCACCAAGAATCACCCAAGCCAAAAGATCCTGGCCCGATCTTTGACCCTTTTTTTTTTTCTCACTTGAATGTGGATGGTTGATTAGTTGTTCTTTAATGCTCTTGGTGCGGGTCACTGATCAAGGGTTCAGGACTCAGGACCGGCCGGGCCCATCAGATCAATGGTCTACTTTCCAAGATCCAGACAGTTCACAGGGTGGGTTGCACTTTGAGAGGATCATGTTCCAAAAACTATCCTCCATAGGAAAAATCCGAATGAATGCATGGCATGGGCCAGTTGGATGGTTACGATGGTCTGATGGTAAGAATTTAAGAATTTTGTGACATGGCCCATTCATAAGGAAGCCAAATAGGTGGAGCCACCAGATGAACGGCCCGGATAAACAATGGAGCACATATAACATCTTATCTCAACCGCATGCTTAATCGTCATATCTCTTATCCCATTCACGAATCCAATCCAATGGAATCTCTATGCATGAGATATATCACAAATCTCTGGTCTAAAAATAAAAATTAAAAAATCACAAGCCGTTGGTTGTGGAAGTTGTCCACGTGGTACATTGCTGACCGTTTGGCAGTTACATGTGGGCCATTGCTCTTTTATTTTTTTTAATCATTTATTGCAGCCAATATCAGGTGGTTGGATCATCTGGTCTGAGGACATCGCACGGTAGGGCTCATTAGAGGGATGGCCCAGATCAACGTAGATATATGTTGATGACTGAAGTCTTGCGTTTGCGTAGTCATTTACGTCATTGTCCATGGTCTAGGGCTTCCATCTGGACACAGCTGTCCCCAAATCCGAAAGTTGTCCTGTCCAAGAGGTAACCAGAATGCAGATGTCCATGATAATGTCTTTCACAAAAATACTCTCTACTCCGCATCCCTACTGAATCTGGATGGTTGTACTCCATCATATGCAACCCAGCATTACATGGCCCGGATTTCACGGGAGAGTGTTCCCATTTGCCCAACTTACTACAGGGTCCAGATCTCATGCACGTGTGCCATATCGGTGCATGTCTCGTAACTCACCTCTTAAAATGCATACTCCCGCTGTGACATGGCCCATTCAGGATAAAGGGACTCTATAGAGTCGTCCAAAACCAGAATCTTCTCGACCATGAACGACCTTATCCATGCATCGGACGACTATTTTGACGTTGATCCTGACATGGACAAGCTTGACCCAGACACGCTGTTCACACATCCAAACAACCCCTTAAGGGGCTTGATTTAAACTGTTTGCATGCCATTGACTACAGCATCCAATTGCTACTTTGATTTGATCGGTGGGGGTGCGTGTGGATGAATAAATGAATGGTTGGTTGGACAGTTGATGGATGTGTAGTGATACATGCTTAAGCCTCAGCTAAAGAAAAACTTAACATGTATGGATCTTTTTCTTTTTTCTTTTTTCTTTTTTCATAAATATACAAACCGTGTATTTTAGCATTTGCTGAAGAATCATTGAAAATTTCTACCATTTTTCCTATATTTGGCTAAGTCAATGTTCATGCTTTTAAGGAATATTTATTACATATACATATTTTTTTACAGTTATTTGATTCACAAATATGCAATATGTGTATTTTATCATTTCCTGAAATTCATTGAGAAATTCCAACATTTCCCCATTGATTCCTCAATTAGCAATACATTTTCAAATATCGACTATAGCAATGAATATTTCTTCATCATGGATGGGCATTGACCCCTCGTGTGCATGCGAGCACACACACACACACCCCACCAAATCCGAGGTACTTACAGGGTGTTTGGATCATAAGTTACTTAAGCTACTTTATGCCTTAAGTAGCTTATTTTAATTTTTACTTGTTAAACTGAAGTGATTAAGTAACTTTAAATAATTTTTTAAAAAAGTTACTTATAATTGATCATAAACAAACAAACTTATCTACTGCTGTAACTAGAAAAAGTAACTTATTTGGTGGTATCCAAACAGGCCCTTGAAGGGTATTTGGTTGTTGGTCTTAATATTTCCTTAGCTTTAAAAATAAAAAAATAAAAAAAAAACACACACACGCACGCACACACACCCCACACACTCACGCTAGTGGAATTTCACCACCTATGGGTACTCAAACCCTTGACCGGGAGTTGAAACTCCTGGAGTCTAACAAGAGTAAGGACCCTCCTTAGCTTAATAACTCCTTGGTTTTACCAAAACCATGTCTGGTTCACACTTTGTGTGTGTGTGTGTTGTGTGTGTGTGTGTGTTTGTTGACTATTACATCCCTGCAGAATTCCTATAAGAGGTTTTCTTCATAAAACTTGCCCTAGCATTTTAGCTAGGAAATGGAAAATCTGAGAAAATTAAACAGAATTTTAGACTTTTCCCTAGTTTTTCCAAGAAATAAAGTACATCAACCAAATAAAATTTAATTGTTACACAAGAAATACAAGGTGAACTCTAACATTCCCCAGGAAACATGGACACCAGAAAATGGATTCCCCAAAAACCAAACAATCCCTTAGAATCAAGAGCAAAGAGCATGCATTGATCTACCATCAATTTTGTAGATCAAGGCACTGACACTACAAGTGTGTTTTCAGTGCTGACAAGTGAGGTCCATGATTTGATATAGATCATAGACCACAGGTCCATTGTATCCCACCTTGGCCTCATTAGTACAAATCATAGGCTTTTAACTTGCGGCCTACATTTACTCTGTTAAGAAGAGATATACAACAAGGGTACAATCGAAAAAGAAGTCTCTGGATTGGTGGCTAGGTTCTTCCAACCTGGGAGACTTTTAGGGAATGTACATGCACGTCCAAATGCAATACCAAACCATGGGCCCCGCTTGCCACAATTAAGCCTGAGGTTACGACATGGGCTCGTCCTAACTGTAAGAAAGTTATTAGAAGCTTGGCAATGATGTCGCGGGAGGAAGAGCCTTTGATAGCTTGGTAGGTTTCCCACTTAAAGCCCCCATATCTCCCACCAGTAATCCCTGTGGGCCATGGGTCTTTTTCCCGTATACCAATTCCCGCTTTTTCCCGTTGAAAAAGGAGAAAACTACATTTTAAGCAGGCAAAACGATCAAACAAAATCATCTTCATGTTTATCAAAATCATTAGATGTTCTCTTCAGGGGCAATTTATTCTCATGGGAAATGCGAGGCTTTCTTGGCGCACGCAACCCTTTTGATGTCCTTTGTAATCCCACCATACCAGACTCCAAAGATTTGCATTGAGTAGGGAACAAACTTCTACTAGAATCTTCATTGGAAGGGAGTACTGGGATTTTTTGGGTCGGAGAATGCATTTCAAGATGTCTTAGGGATTGCGGCATGTGTGTTTGGTTGTGAGCTCTCTTTGCTTGGAGGCTGTCTTCTGGTCCTGACAAATCCTTTGCCTTCAAACTTCTCATCGATTCAATGGGAATAAGCTTCCCATCTACTTGGTTTGTAAAAACAAATGTAACCTGCAATGACATGATACACAAGCAATAAACTGAAAAGAATAACCATTAAGGGGGCGTTTGGATGTGTGGAACTTGAACATGGATGGGAGTTCTGTGGAAGAGAGTTCCCGGGAAGACCTTTTGCTCTTCTGAATCAACTCGGGCATTTGAAAAAAAAAAAAAAAAAAAGTGAGTTCCATGGGTCCTGGAGTTCTTAAGTGAACCAGGGCACCCAAACATGAGAATTCCAGAATCAATTCTAGCTCCATGCATCCAAACAACCCCTAAAAGCAAGAGAGACCATTCAAAATCGAAATTGCATGAAATCTCATTATTCTGTTTTGCACCCATTATGATAAAGTTGGAAACATAAATATCTACAGTTTAAAAAATGCTAATAAAATTTCTTGTGTCAGTGTATGACAAATACAAGATGATTATGACGAGTGTATGACAGACCATGGAAAAGAGAAGCAAAGAAAATCAAGTCATGGATGAAATATTGGGCAATGAATAGTACCGATTCTCATCAGAGTGACATAAAATTAGAAATGACATGGGAATTCCCATGCAAACATCATTTCGCCTCACGTGAAGTTTAGCATATATGAGCACTAGCTGATGCCTATTTATAGATTTTTGAGCCATAAGAATACAGATAAGTAGCACAGGATGATGTTGATGTTTATGTTAACCTTACTCATGTTACCTTTAAAGTCCTGGACTCGTCCTTTGGAACCTATTCTCACGTGAATGTCTCTGATTTGAAGGACAACATATCCATCAATCAGCCAATTTCCCCACATGACTGGAGTTTCCTTAGCTCAGGGTCAAACAACTCGATCCTGTGAGTTGATGCATCAATCTTGAGCATGCAGACCAAGTTAAAACCCATATATATATATATATATATATATATATATATATAAAACTTTTGAGTCCTAAGTGTGTAATCTTATGTCTTTTAATACCTCCGATGAGGAACTATTGTTGATGATGCTCCGGGCTGGGAGCAAGGTGGAGTTCAGATACAGCAGCATGACGAATGACAACAAGAGATCTAGATAGAGATCCGAAGAACATTGCAGATTTGGTGAGATCTGAGGCTTGCAGATTTGCCATCGCTGGAGGTGAGACCTTACAACAGAGATGACAATCTGGTTGGAGATTGTAAATGTTGAAAATGTATGCAATTCGACCTTGGTGCTAGGATATCAACAGCCAGGATCATGACTCTAATACTATGTTAAAGGTGGGACCAGGTTGTCAATAACAGTAGCAGCAGCCATAACAGCCGTTATGGCCTTCTAATGGTAAAAAATAAAAATAAAAAATTTAAGGAAATGTATGGGTTCCCTACCCGTCCCCTTTTTTTTTCAGGAATGGGCATTACAACCCCATATGAGGTAATGTGTCCCATTATGTAACAGTCAATTTTTTTTTTTTTAAAGGAAATGTATCGGCCCCCTACCCGTCCCCTTTTTCTTTTCAGGAATGGGCATTACAACCACATATCAGGTAACGGGTCCCGTTATGTAACCATTTCTTTAATACCATGATGGGAACTAGATAGTGGTAAAGTTTGATATTTATTCCATATGACAATCTACCTATATTTAACGTGTACAGTTGAATGCATACATATACTATCCTAACACAGTCTTAACTATCTGTGTTCTCCCACTAAGTTTGGACTGTTGATCATTGTATTTTAACCCATCCATTTAATAGTTGACAATCGGCTGGTTATAATTGTCCAATCAGTATGGTATTTTAGTTATGTTCCATCCACAAAAGGGCTTCACATTCAAATGGCTTTGCTTCATAAACACGCATACTACATGTACAATGAACAAGTCACCACCATTTTGAACTATCACTGCAATCTAGCTTGAGATTGAGAAGGGACTTCATGATACACATGCACAAGATTGCGCCAGTCATAAAGGAGCATTGTGAACATGCCCTGGCCCAAAAACAGTCCAGTCCACTCATTAAGCGGCAAGACAAGCATGAAGAAATGGATAGCTCACATTCCGCTTACATGTATGGCCAACCTAATGAGTGTACCAACCTTGTCTGTGGACCAGGGCATTTTCACAGGCTGCTTTTAATGATGAATGGCTTGAATCTCGCACTATTTTCTCCCTGTTGGCACTTGACACATGCTATGAAGCCTCCCATTCATATTTCTCATACGTTATGTGAGAGAAAAGGGCTTGAAATCTCTTTCCAACTTTAACTCATATAAGAAAGAAATAGTAAAATTAGAAATTAATCCATCTAATCAACTGCACGACTACTTTTAGATGTTTTTCTAATCATGGAGTAAAGGATTATAGGTCATACAGAATTGAAGTGGGGGTGTTTTTGTGGTCCCCATATTATCATCTGGGGGGTGATTGGTTACTTTTTCCTTTAAATATTCAAAATGTCCTAGACCTTTTGTTGTGTTTTATGTTTTAAAAATTTAACATATTTTGTGGAAACTAGTCCACAACTCTAGATTCTAACTCACCAACACATATTAGACACTGATGCCTGCATACAGGTTATTGCAGACGTATTAGTGCTGGTCAGTTTAACCGACGGTAATAAAGCGATGGGTAGCAATCAAGGTGTTCCATAGTGGTAATGGAGGCCGTAACGGCAACCACCGTTACCATTATGATACAGGCCGCAACGGCTGTTATGGTTCTTCTTTTTTAAAAAAAAATGAAAAAAAACGGTTACAAGACCATTACAGGGCAGTTACAGCCCTTTTTTCTTGTAACGGCCGTTTCAACCCCGTAATGCGTAACAGCTATGACCATTACCGTTATGCAACTGATTTGGGATACCATGGTAGCAATCCCACAAGTGAACTTCTACCCCGGCCCTGCCTGTTGACATTCCTAATGATGGAAATCAGACCCTAGAATTATCAGCAATGAGGAAGATGTCATTTCTTCTTTTAATGATCAAAAGCAAAATTCCTATATCAACACACCTCATCACCAGCTGACGCTTGAAGAATTACATCAGGCACAGATGTTGGAAAAGTATGATGACCCCAACTTCCTAAATCCTCCTCAAGAGGAGTTCCCAGCTGAAAATTAAAGTTTCAAATAGAAGTTAGAAAACAAATCATAAATCAAAAGCAGGCACAAGGCCCTAATGACAGAGAATAAATGACTTGTGGCCAACCTGTTTCTCTGAGCTTTGCAACTTATGCAAGCATCCAGCAATCTCTGCAAATCCACCTATATCAGAACCCTCTTCAGCTTGGCACTTTCCATTTGTAGAATCCCTCCCTTTTACAACCTCAGTCACATCCTCTGAGCTGTCATCTACACTTAAATCATCTGTCTTACAACGAATACAGTTCATGTTTTCATGGATTTCAGACCTGTAAAAATAGGCAAGAATAAAGTCAGAAACAAGTCAATAACTCTCCAGGAGTTAAAAAGTAAATCTTAAAATATGTTCAATTCACAGTATTAGAGGCTGAAGGAACCAATTTTGATGAGGAATACTGCTTCACCCTTTATATTTGTGTCACAGGTACATCGGGGCAAACATATATGCTTGGCCATCAGTATGCATAGCATTCAGGACCACTCGGCCTTGGAGAAAAAATGTGCTTTTTATTTTTATTTTGTTACCGATTCGGACAGACTAAAATGAGTACAACAGCAGGACTTAAACCTGGGTCTCCCCACTAGCAGGGCCATCCTCTAATCATCTCAAGATTCTCAACTAATGAGGTACTGGTTTTGGACAATATTTGTAGAAAGAAATTCTTCCTGTTGTTGCCTATACAATTCGGAAAAAGTGCATACTGACAAACATATCTGTCACCTCTTCCAAATAAATGTGTACTTTTCCCATGCCAATTGCAGTAGGCATCAGTTGTAGTCAAGGCTTGTCATCTTGATGGCCTCAAAGTCTATAGAAAGAGAAGCTAGGGTGGGACCCACGAGTCTTCTCTAGGCCCCACGGATCAGCCAACCACTCTTGCAAGCCAATAGAGGTGGGGCGGTTGGGCCCCCTGGAGCCAACAATTGCACATGTGCTTTTTTGTCAAGAAAAGTTATTGTAAGGGTATTTTTGTAATAGGTCTTTTGCGGGGGTATTTTTGTAATATGCGTTTTAAGTAAGTCAGCCTGGAGCCTTTATGTAAGGGTTTCTTGGGGAGAAAGACATTACATAGTAACTTGGTTTTGAATTTCTTAGGGAGAAAGACATTACATGGTAACTTGGTTTTGAAGAAAGAAAACTAAAGAGGTGTCGACTCCTCTTTCCCGTCTTGGTGCCAACTCCAAGAACACCACCAGTGCTGATTCCGGTGAAATCTATCCCTTCCCTACTCTATTCTCCTATACTCTTCTTATTCTTTCTAATCCTCACATCTTCTCTTTAAAACCTTTAAATCTTCGTTCTTTCTCTTTATTTTCTTTATTCTCGTTGTCCATCCACTATCAATTTGGTATTAGAGCCTAAGCTTGCTGATGTCGACTCGCACAAGCAAATCCTACGGTAGGAGATTTACAGATGAGCAACGGGACGACATGCTTGCACGTATGGCAAATCAACTCGACTACTTAGTGCACCGCATGGATGCCTTGGAGCTGCGAATGGAGCGATTGGAGTCAAGGAACGACAAAAATCATGTACCCGCAAAGCCTATATGTGATATGAGAGATGGTGAAACTTCTGGACAACATGTGGCAGAGGAAGAAGGTAGAGGTCGATGATCTTCCTCGATAGCATCTAGTGGCACCCGCTAATGTAACCGCCGGTAAGGCTACTCAGGAGCGGTCAATTCCCCAACTAGGTGCACTTATGGAGACTGTACGAAGGTATTTTGGAGGGGACCGACCGGAACACAACTATGTGGCCAACAATATTACGAAGAATGTGAGAATAGGCGTACCTAACTTCATTGGCAAGTTGAAGCCGACTCAATTTCTTGATTGGCTGACAGCATTAGGGGATTACTTCGAATGGCATGACATGGATGATGATAGTCGAGTCAGGTTCACTAAGATGAAGCTTAAGGGGCATGCGCGTGTTTGGTGGAGAAGTGTGGAAGACCGTGTATTGATTAGCTAGCCACCTATTGTTCATTGGGAAGAAATGAAGTCGAAGCTAAAGGAAAAGTATCTTCCTAATGCAGGGGCATTTTCACACTGGTCGAGTGAGGTCGCCTGTTGGATGCAGGGGCACACTCGGGGTGGGTTGACCCATGCAATTGGGGTCCAGGGGGGAGGTCTCGTGTTCGAGACTCCTTACCAGGGGTGAGTAATGCGAATTTCACACGGGCGAGTGTAGCCGTGGATTCGGGGAACACTCGGGGTGGCGGCCCATATGATTGGGGCCACGAAGGGGGTTTGGCGAGGTCCTAACCATGAGATGTGGGGTGGGTGAGATAACTGGAATTCACCATACTCTAACATGCGAGCTTTTAGAGACGTGGTTAATTGTCCTGCCATAAAGTGGATCATGAGCGGGAGGTCTTGTGTTCGAGACTCTTCACCGGGGGTGATTAATGCAGGGGATTTTCAAACTGGGCTCGAGTGGGGTCGCCTGTTGGATGCAGGGGCACACTTGGGGTGGGTGACCCATGCGATTTGGGGTACACGGGGGAGGTCTCTTGTTCGAGACTCCTTACCAGGGGTGAGTAATGCACAGTTCACACCGCTCGAGTGGGAGCCCGTGGGAGCGGGGACACTAGGGGTGAGCGCCCATGTGATTGGGGCCCACGAAGGGGGTTCAGTGAGGTCTAACCCATGAGATGTGGGGCCTGGGCTATGAGATAAATGGTTAATTCCATACTCTAACAGTTCGAGCTTTTAGAGCAATGGTTAATTGTCCTGCTCACTTCCTCTTATTATGAGGATGTGCTCTTAGAACAACTGGTCAAATTGCGGCAAGGAAAAATGACGGTGGAACAATACATGGAGCGCTTCAACAAACTCATGGTCTGTTGTCAAATTACAAAGGAGTGTCATTCCCTCTCTCGTTTCAAGTCGTGCCTAAGAGCTAAAATTCAAAGAGATATGATTACTGTGAGGCTTTATGGGATATATGATGTATTCCAATTAGCTCTGAAAATTGAGCAACAACTTAGACAACTCGTTGGGAGAAGATTTACCGCAATTACTAGTGAGTTGATGAATTGACGAGGTGCGGAAGTCAGCTAAACAGCAAGGGTCCCTATAATGTAGCTACCAAAAAGTCTGCTAAGTCATGGCCACCTCGTTTGGTGGAGAATCACGGCAAGGCCCCCATAGGGAGTGATTCACACAGGGATATGAAAGACATGGACTGCTATAGTTGTGTGGAAAGGGACATTATGCATCACATTGCCCTCAGAAAGTTACGGCTATTCGTGCAGAAGAAGAGGATAATGAATCCGAAGGGGAAAAAGATCCACGTGAAGCTGATGAATCGCAAGAAGACACCTATGAATGTGGCCCGGAAAACGAGATATCAATCGTTGTTCAGAGTGTTCTAATAGCCCCTAAGAAGGACGAGATTGAAGATTAGCGACAGACTGCTCTGATGCAGGACACGGAAATTAAACATGATATGCAAGATTTCAGACTTTAGATCATACTAATTTAGAAACATTCACAAAACTTCCACATCCCGCATAAAGTTCAAGCATTCAATCAAGGGGGATCTATGCAAGCCCAAGCCTACACAAGCTAGGGTTGGATCAATCAAAATTATAGACCAAACAATAATCATATGACGGTAAATCATCCACACATGCACAGAAATAATTCCCCAATCCAAGGGATTCATAGATTTCAATTTGGGAACCCTAAGGTTGAAGAAAGGCATAAAATTGGAGATTTAAGTAATTTAAGGTTAGGGTTAGGGATTTGGGGTGAAAGAGAAGTGAGAAACGAACTAAAGAAGCGTTACACGTGTGGACAACGGTGAAGGCCCAGACGCACATGCGTTGGAGGTGTCCCGCACGTGTGTGGGGCCCACAAATCAAAAAACGGCCAGCTTGGCCCTGGTCAGCCAAGGGTAGGCCACAAAACCTTCAAATTTCAGCTTGATCCGATGCACGGTCTGTGTGTGGTGCTCCGCCGAAGTTTCAGCCCTCCTGCATGGCCAGATTCTGGAAATCTGCTGTAGAGAAAAAAACGGCTGCAATAGAGGATGTATTTGAAGCGTAGATAATTATAGGAGAAGAGAAATATGGATGGTAGAAGGTGGGGGCGAATCGGGATAGGTGTGGTTTCACACCACGGTAGTCAGCCCTTCGAGGAAGGGAGGGTTTCATACCCAATTGAATCTCCACAACTCAGAAATTTAGAGGAGCAGAAAAACGTGAAAATTTTATTAATCTTCAATGAGAAAAAAAGACTACAAGGGGTGCCTATTTATAATAAAACTTATATCCCAAAACTCGCGCCATGTGCGCAACCTATTACTTGGAGACGAAGTAATAAAAAATAACAACTAATCAAAGCAATTTAAACCATCCATGATATTCCTAATAACAATAATAAGCAAAACCCAAAGTACTAGATTAATTAGAATAGTGGGCCACGATCATGAGAACCCATGGTGGGATTCACATGACTATCGGGTCCACTCCAACGAACCAAAACGCAGTCCTCTAACTAGGAGGCCCTCCCTAGACGTCGTCATCGATCCAAATCGATGGTGGGGCCCTCCTCCTTGCGTACATGCGTAGGGGGCGTGCGTATGCGCATGATGTCCCCATCATGCTCTTTTCCAAACTAGAGTTCAATGTGGTGATAGGGTATATAACCTAATTATTAATGGAGGTAGTTGTTCAAATGTTGTATCGCAAGAGATGGTTGGGAAGATGCAATTATCAGTGGAGGTGCACACACAAGATTACATGGGTCAATGGCACGACCATTCTAGTATCCAAGAAGTGCTTGGTGAACTTTAAGATAGGCCATTATAAAGATTCCATTTGGTGCGACGTTGTTCCCATGAACATCTATCATATACTTCTTGGAAGGCCTTGGCTTTATGACCGAAAGGTGTTTAATGACAGAGAGGCCAACACATTTACCTTCATATTCATTGTCACGAAGATTCTCCCTCGCCTATGAAGACAAGTGAACCAATGAAGAAAAGAACTGAGCCACATAAGTCAGTTAATGCCTTATCCATGAGACAATTTAAGGAGAGCAAAGAGGGAAGTGTTATGTATGCTCTAGTGACACGGGAGGTCAAGGACAAGATCTCGACAAATGGGCAAGTGATGAATCCGCAAGTCAAAAGATTGATGTCTAAATTTTCAAATCCAATGCCTGATGAACTGTTGGATGAATTACCACCTATGAGGGACATTCAACATGCTATCGACCTTGTCCTAAAGAAAGCCTTAGCCCGTGTGTTGTCCCAGCCTTGTTGACGTCAAAGAAGGGACAGAAATTAGCGAATGTGTGTAGACAATCATGCCATAAATAAAATAACCGTCAAGTACCGCTTCCCAATACCATGACTTGATGATATGGTCGACATGTTGGCTGGTTCCAAAGCCTTTTCGAAGATTAACTTGAGAAGTGGCTACCACCAGATATGGATTAGACCTGGGGATGAGTGGAAGACAACATTCAAAACAAAGAATGGGCTCTACAAATGGTAGGTTATTCCTTTCGGATTGACCAATGCTCCTAGCACCTTCATGTGAGTCATAACTCGGTTATTACATCCATTTATCGGTCATTTCGTTGTTGTCTATTTTGATGATATACGTGTATATAACAAAGAGGCCCCAAACACATTGATCATCTTCTACAAGTTATGAGAGTTCTCAGAAAAGAAATTTTCTACTTTAACTTGAAGAAGTGCACTTTTATGAGTGCAAGTGTGATATTTCTTGACTTTGTGGTCTCTTCCCATGGCATAGAACTTGACCTAGATAAAGTAAAAGCCATGTTGGACTAACCTATCCCTACTAATGTGAACAAAGTATGAAGTTTCCCTAGGTTGGCTAACTTCTACAAGAGATTTATCAGAAATTTCAGCACCATTATGGAACGATTAATCTGTGTTTAAAGAAGGGACAATTCGTGTGGACCAAGACTGCTACTAAAGCTTTTGAAGATATAAAAGTTAAGATGACCGCGTCCTAGTTATTCAATTGTCGGACTTCAACAAGGTCTTCGAAGTTGCTTGTGATGTTTCTCACGTCAAGCAATTGAGGGGTACTTAGTCAGGACGAGCACCCGATGGCTTACTTTAGCAAAAATCTAAATGTGGCCAAGAAAAAGTACTCAACACATGATGTGGAATTTTATGCAGTGGTGCAGGCGTTGAGGCATTGGCAGCATTACCCCATCGACAAAGCGTTTGTTCTTTACTCTGACCATGAAGCCCTCAAGTATATCAATTCCCAGAAGAAGTTAAGCCATAGGCATGCCAAATGGAGTGTTATCTCCAAGAATTCACCTTTGTGCTAAAACATAGGTCGGGAATTGAGAACAAGGCAGTTGGTGCGTTGAGTAGACGAGCCCACTTTATGACAATGATGTCTATAGAAGTGATCGGCTTCGACAAGATGAAGCGCGATTGCAGTGGCGATGGTGATTTTGGGCAGATTTACTCATATTTTCATATCGGGCAACAAGTCATCTAAAGTTCAGTGTGCATGATGGGTATCTCTTCTTTGGAACTTGTCTATGCATACCCGACACTTCTCTACAGGAGCATGTGATGCTAGAATTACACTCAACTGGCATCGGCGTCCATTTGGGCGTAACAAAACTATTGCTCTCATAGAAGATATATTTTATTGGCCTTCATTGAAGCGAGGCGTGGCGAAATGGGTGCAACAATGTCGAGCTTGCCAGCTTGCCAAAGGGCGGATAAAAAATACAAGTTTATACACGCCAATGCCCGTACCCCAAGAACCATGGCAAGACATCAATATGGATTTTGTTTTGGGTTTGCCGAAAACTGTACGAGGCAACAATTTGATCTTTGTCGTAGTAGACTGCTTTTTTAAGATGACTCATTTTATTCCCTGCTCTAAGACCTCGAATGCCCTGAATATAGCCACCTTGTTCTTCTGGGAGGTAGTTCACTTACACGGTGTGCCGAAATCTATTGTCTCCGATAGGGACGTGAAATTTACAAGTTACTTCTGGAAAACGTTATGTAAGGTTATGAGTATCAAGCTTAAGTTTTTAGCTACATATCATCCTCAAACAAATGGTCAAACAAAAGTAGTTGACTAGAGCTTGGGAAATCTACTACGATACTTAGTTGGCAACCATGTTTCGAGGTGGGATCAAGTTCTGTTGATGGCTGAATTTACTTATAACAGTTCAGTTAAACAGCTGAGTGGACCATCACCATTTAAGATAGTGTCGGGAATGAAGCCAAGACAACCAATTGATTTGATTGCCCTGCCCATAGATGCGCGACTGAGCAAGGAGGCCAAAACATTTGCCTGACATATGCATGACATCCATGAAGAGGTACCAAGAAGGAAGATAGCTAGCAATGAAAGCTACAAGATACAAGATACTTAGTCGGCGCTTCGTAGAATTCAAGGTGACCAAGTGATGGTGCGTCACTGACCAGAAAGATTTCCTACAGGGAGGTATCAAAAGCTTCACTCAAGGAGTGCAGGTCCTTTCAAAATATTTAAGAAAATCAATGCTAATGCTTATGTTTTAGAGTTGCCAGAAGATTTGCACGTCAACTCGACATTCAATGTCGAAGACTTGACTATTTATCATGGCCAACATGAAGACGAAGAATCGGGAGAGCAAGCCATAAGGTTGCCTCTTGTACCTACTGTCAGCGAAGAGATTGAAGATGCATATGACAATCAATTGGGCAGATATCATAAGTTCCTTGTCAAATGGAAGGGTGGACCAGCTTCCGATTGCACGTGGATCACAACTTCCAATTTTCAGCGTCTCGATCTGGATTTGTACAAGAGATACCATGCTGCCAACTCGCGGGAGTCAAGTTTTTCCAAGCTAGGGAGAGATGATGGGGGCCTCAAAGTCTATAGAAGGAGAAGGCTGGGGTGGGGCCCACGAGTCTTCTCTAGGCCCCACAGATCAGCCGACTACTCTTGCAAGCCAATAGAGGTGGTGTGGTTGTTCTCCCTTGAGCCACAAGCACACGTGTACTTTTGTCAAGAAAAGTTATTGTAAGGTATTTTTGTAATACGTCTTTTGCAGGGGTATTTTTGTAATATGTGTTTTAAGTAAGTCAGCCAGGGGTCTTTATGTAGGGGTTCCTTGGGGAGAAAGACATTACATGGTAACTTGGTTTTGAAGAAAGAAAGCTAAAGAGGTGTTGACTCCTCTTTCCCGTGTTGGTGCCGACTCCTCTTTCCCATCTTGGTGTCAACTCCAAGACCACCACAGGTGCTATTCTGGGGAAATCTATCCATTCCCTACTCTAATCTTCTATACTCTTCTTCTTCTTTCTATCCTCACATCTTCTCCTTAAAACCTTTAAATCTCTGTTCTTTCTCTTTATTTTCTTTATTCTTGTTGCCCATCCGCTATCACATCTAGAATCACCACTTCGGAAAACACTTTTTAAGGTTTAAGGAACTGTATCCAAGTGATTTGTAATGACCTTCCTCGTCTTTTACAATTTTAAGGATTACATCTAAGTGCTATAAGTAACATGATCAAGTCCAATGCAGGGTAAAAACACAATACTTGATACTAAGCATTCAGGGGCATCAAGAAATACCAACTTCCAAACTATAAAGGCGTTGAAGATTCTCTTCTTCAGTCCAATTACTAGTGCATGAGAAAATAAACTTAAGTGGTCATCATCTTACAACCATCTGAACAAAAAAAAAAGTACAAAAAAATCCTACAGTTCTTCCTTCACACCTTCTATTCAATACAGCCAACTAACATTATATAGATGGTATTTATATGATCTAGGAGGTGAGAATTAACTTTGAACAATAGTAAACCAGAATTACCTGACATCTGCATGAAATGTGAAAAGATCACGTAGGTCTTCCGTCGATAGAAAGTTTCCCTGCAATGAGAATTCTTTAATGCCTCATATTGAAAACCCAACATGGAGGATCAAAGCAAGATAGAGGTGGCATGCATTAGAACCTGCGGCGTCATGCTATCAGTTTGGTCTTTCTGAATAACTTTCTGAAGTCCTTCTTTTGACATCTGACGCTGGTAGACCTACGAACAGTATAATAACCCATCAAAAAGAATCACTGCACAGCAGTTTATCAAGAAAACTTTGGAGACGGCCATACACATAAGAATGAGCAGATACTAATTATGTATGTAGCTGTGTCCACTGCTTAACACAACCAAACCTTTTCTTCAATTGTTCCAGTGCTTAAAAATCTGTATATGTACACCCTCTTCTTCTGCCCATCTCTCCAGACTCTTGCAGCAGCCTACTTTTGGCCACATCAGGAAAGGCAAACATCAGAAGATCATAGGAATGATAATCTTTATAGAAAATGCACTTTTGAAATGCACCTCAGGTCATACATTACCTGCTTGTCATTAGCAGGGTTCCAATCAGGATCAAACAGGACAAGTCGATTTCCACCTATCAAATTAAGCCCGCAACCACCAGCCTTGCTGCTTAAGAGAAACACAAACTCGTCCTGCAATATGCAACTTAATCCAGATTTATCAAGTAAATAACAGAAAATAAAACATAAAGCATCATACATGGTATGCATTGCCAAGCATATGGACCTTAGAAGGATCATTAAAGCTGTTGACCAGTTTTTGTCTTTTGCCAATCGATGTGGTTCCATCAAGCCTCAAGTATGGATATCTTCTCTCACGACATAGTTGAGCAAAGAGATCCAGAGTCTGATTTAAGATTAACAGTAGTTAAGAGTTGTAGGTCAGCCTGAACTTACCCTTCAAACAACACTAGTAGATAATTACGATAACATGATCCATAATAATAATAATAAAGACTCACCAATAGATTCTTTCTTTCAGATTACAATTATCGAAAATTAATAGCCTGTACGAAAATGCAGTTGATAGGGTCAAGCATCGTTGATGAGACTTTTTCATACAATGCTCATGGTTATTATACCTCAGTATCATCAATGATGCTTGATCCAATCAACTAGAGAACATAATAAAAGGAAAAAAATAACAAACTACAGATCAAAGGGGAAAAAAAAAAAGAAGAAGAGAACAAGCTAAAGAGTGATGGGCGAAAGTCTCGACATGCACATCTAAGAAATTGGAGGTTCTTCGTAAGTATAGCTAACAATAGAAACGAGAACTATGCATACATGCAGTATACAGTAAGCATAGTGGCATTGGATGATAATAAGTAGGTAATGATGTAGTAAGTTGTGGTGTGTATAATGATTCATTGATACATTTTCCAGTTCTTTCTTTGTTGAACACCTTTTCTACATTCCTACAGTTTTCAGCACTCTAAGCCTTTTGCAAAATCTATAAAGAAAGAAACAAAACAATAACAAAAGAAACAATGGATCTGGTGTTTCCATAATCACAAACTAATTTAGGTACAAAGAATCATCATTTCACACCTGCGTATAGTTGGAAACAAGAACAATTCGATCATCTGTTTTCTGACGCAGATGGGCCAATAATCGAGCTAAGACGTGCATTTTCCCAGACATTTCTACCCAAATACCATCACCCCCAGACCATGATCCTGATCTACCAGAACAGAGAAAAAGACATCCATGAAAATAATCTTTAAGACAACAAATACACGGACAAAATAACCAGCAATCACTTACCTTCCAGAGAAGAGTTCCGGTGGGAAGAAGCGTATGCAGTCCTCAAAACCCGATGTCCCTGAACCCCCACTGCGGATTGTATCGTAAATGAGCTGCAAGATACAGTAAATATTATTCCATGATGAGAGTTGAAACAATTGCCAGACTATCACAATCTCGGTTTTGGTTTACATCTATAAGAGTGGTCAAAGGTTCTCTGCAATCATGGTGATGTACTTTCACACAGATTAGTATATGAAGTATGTACTTTTACAGGGTTGCCCCAATGGGCATGTGTGTAATAGCTTGCTCGATGAAAGCCTGACACTGACAG
Source organism: Magnolia officinalis (assembly GCA_021015155.1). NCBI lineage: Eukaryota > Viridiplantae > Streptophyta > Magnoliopsida > Magnoliales > Magnoliaceae > Magnolia > Magnolia officinalis. The sequence continues at coordinate 11,629,703 of JAJHSJ010000006.1, forward strand.
CAGGGATATGACTAAAATCAAATAAATGATACAAATATCCGAGTAACTTCTACTATTTTTCATCTACAAATATCCTAAAAGTCAAATGGAAACAATATGCAATGATGATTAAAGAGAATATTCTTTGAGCATACTTTTGGATGGTTGCAGAGCTTTTTAAGAGCTGTAATATATGCCAAAATTTTTGACCGCTTCATCTCCTCCACGATTGCTCGTTTAACCTATAATGTAGGAACAGTAAGTAAGAGATAATGTCTACCCATTCACTTTCAGTGAATTACGCTGAATATTGTTATGCTTTCAACATCTCAAAGAATATTTAAGAAATACAAAAAGAAGTACATTTTTTGAGTGTATAAAATGGTAATACAATTCCGACTGGAGAGGAGTCAACTTGCAACAGACAACTTCCACTATCTGCAAGGACAAACTCGATTCAATAATTTCCATCCAAAAGCACGTCAAGCACTTTTTCTGCTAAAACATCACATACAAAATTACTGACCAGGAATAGCATGAGATGATTGAAACTATTGACAAAGAATATCACACTTTGTCCAACATTGATAAATCTATAGGAGTTTCTTCACACACACACACACACACACACACACACACACACACACACACACACACACACACACACACACACACACACACACACACACACACACACAAAAGAGAGAGAGAGAGAGGAGAGAGAGAGAGATCCGTTTCAAGCTGAAAGCTGCCTGAAGCTCCACTGATGGATGACCAATAACATAACATAACTTATATATAATATATATATATATATATATATATATATATAGAGAGAGAGAGATAGAGATATATAATATATAGCACAAGCTCAACGGCAAAGCAAATAGTCAAAGACGCTGGATAGTAATGGGTAGAGGGATAAGTTAACAACATGTTTCTCCACTTCCAAGCTTACCTGAACATGTCAAAAAGGCTTTAAAAATGGTTTTATGAATAAAAAAGCCAAAGTCATGAGGGCATGTGGCCATGGCCTACTCGGACGGCTTCGATTGCACTGCCCATGATTGGGGCCTGTAAGGCACATATGAAACACATAAGGTCAAGTGGGTATTTTTGTCAATTATGCAGTTTAGACTGTATCTTTGTAATTTCCTTCTTGTCTTGGTTGTTAGTTGCTAGTTAGGGAGTGAGAAAGTTTAGTAGCGTTAGTTTTAGGTCTTTAGGATTAGTAACTAATTACTATGTTTTGTTAGTAATCATGATTAGTTAGGAGTTTGTTAGAAGTTAGTTACAGCCTGTTGTAGGAGATCTACAAGTACCTTGTAATAAGCATTGTAAGGGAGTCTTGGCTTTTGAAATAGAATTGAGAAGAGAGGGTTGCTTTTGTGTATTTGACTGTTTGGATGCCAAAATCCCAAATCTTCCCTTTTTCCTTCTTCCTTTTTTTTTAATTACAAAGCCAGGCTGCTTTGGAACCCACTGAAACAAGCGACCCGAGTAATATTACAAGGTGCATAGCTTTTATGTAAATATTAGTGGCCACTGGCCAACATTGTTTCCAGGAGAACTCATAGCATACCTTGTAGTGTATGCTATGTAGCTTAGTGTAGTTAAAACATGTCTTAAGCTTTGAATTCTTAAATTTTCTTTCGTTCCCTATTATTTCCGCACATATTTTAAAATGGTCATGACTCATCCTCATCACACATGACACCATAATACATCAATCTAGACCATCCAAACTGTGAGTATTGTCGTTGATGGAGCATGCTATAGAAAGAGTGGTGTATATTTGACCCTTTTTGGGGGTGTATGTGCGTGTGTAGTGTTGTATGTTTTCTATATTCTTAGCCTTATAATAAAAGGTGTGAGGGGTTTGTTGTCCTAACACACTAAGGAGCTTCCCTCCGTACTCTATCTTCTCTTGCTCTTCTCCTTTTCATCTTCATTTTTCTTCCTAAATCCTCAAAACCAACTTGGTATCAGAGCATAAATGATGAGGACATCCGAGCACCATACAAGAGGAGGGTTGAGTCAGTCTCCTTATAGCTAGACGACCATTACATGGGGCCTACTTGGCCAATTCACATTCATATCCACATTAAAGACCCCACGTGCATGTCCGCACATCTTTGAGGAACCCACGCTAGGAGGATGCGTGTGGGCTGCATATAGAGCTTGATGGATACATCGGACCGTTGAATCGAGTGGACATGATGATCGGACCATTGGATTTTGACTGTGGACCATTCCGACGGTTGGATCATCATCATCGGACATCTTGATTGTAGTTTGTAGACCCTCATGGGCCACGAAATAGTTTAATTGTTTAGTTTGTTTACATGTATTGTTATTTTTGGTATGACTCATATTTGTGTTGAGATTAGGGAGTTAGGAACAACTTTAGTTTGTTTACCATTTATCATGTTTTTCCTATTATTTTAATAAAAAAAATATTTTAGCTAATAACAATAGAAGTATCGTGTAGCTTATGCTACACGTGGTGTAGCTAACGTTAACATTGTATTAAGGATTGAACACTAATATATGTTACATGCTATTTAAAGCATTATTGGCCAGCAATGTTGTCAAAATAATAGGGATCGAATCGTATCGAATAGAATCGTAAATCATAAAAATATTTATGATTTTCTTAAATTTTTAAATATATGTGTGTGTGTGTGTGTGTGTGTGTGTGTGTGAAAAATATAAATAAATAAGGAGAAAAAATAAACCTTATCAATCACCCTTTTGCCATCAATATGAACCAAGTAATACCATGCCATGATAGTGTTAAAGGATTTCTTATCTTTCCTTCTTTTGGTCTTTCGAGAAATTTACCTTAAAATGTACACAAGGATCATTTTATAATTTATGTTCTTGTTACCTTTCTTGAATGTAGAATCACATGTAAAAAACAGCAATTGATTTCTAACCATTATTCCACAATACATACAAGTTAACAACAAGATCATAACCATTCATAGAAACATTACAGATAAGTCATACACCAATTTGGTGTTTCGACTAGCTAAGAAGTAAGAAATCATTATTAAAAAAAAAAACATAAAATGAAAGCCAAGTGAAGCTTAAAATAGAAGAGAACAAGTATAATTTGAATTGTAAATTCGTACAATTCAAATCATAGAATCGTAGATTCACGTAAAAAGGAATTCAAGGTGGGATTCAAATCATTTTGCTTAAGGTTCAACTCAAGTCATAAATTGTAAATCGTGAATCATATGATTTTGACAACACTATCGCTTGGAACATTGGCCAGCATGGGTGTTGTTCCCAAAAAAAAAAAAGGAAAAAAAAAAAAAAAAAACACTTGAAACATGTGGTTTGTTGGCCATTATAACATTCTTTTTTTATGTATCGCATGCTATGGAATGTATGAAGTGGGACACGTGTAACATTTGGTGGCCCCATGTGAGTGGGTCATCTGGATGGTTAATGGACGAGACAAAGGAAGGTCTACTAGTCCATGCTTAGGAAGTTGTTTGGAATAAATAATTTCATATTTCCCAATACTGTGTGCTTATCAAAGTAATTACTTGTTGTTGTGGAATTCTAAGGTCATTTGTGTGGTTTTGTTGTGAGTGCATGTGGTCCCAAGGTAGATATTAAATACACATGCATCCTTGGGAAGTAATATGGTGTAAATGTTGGTATGTGGAAAGGTTTATATAAGAACCACAGGGAGAACTAATTTTATCAATTTCCATCTTAGTTGTGTTTAGAAAAAAGTTGTCTTCTATAGTTGAGCTTTGCTCCTATGTAATGGCCCATCCATTGGTTGCTTATCTATAAATTGAGAGTTCCCTTCTTACTCCTTGGCTGTTGAGTTTTTCCTCTCTTCTTTTAGAATATACCTTCTCTTCCCCTCATCTCCATCGCTCTCTTAATAAAAGTCAAAATGGAATGTAAAATAGTACATCAGCTGCTAAATCATTCTAACAGCTGAATCATATTTTCATTCCATGCTAATTGCTATTAAGAAAACAGCTGTTTTAAACTAACAAATGGTAGGTATATGCATAGTGTTGTAGTGCTATGTAGCTTAATGCTTTTGGAGCATAAACATGTTTCTTACAAAAAGGATGTCAATGCTTGGAGTTTCTATGGCAAGGATCATAAACTAAAAGCAATAACTGATATTATTGTCTGATGAAGGGGAATTGAGGAAAAAAAAAACAGTGAATATAACAACTAGTAAAGAGGAAGGACAAACAATCAACACAACTTCTAATTTTATAGTTGAAGAATTTGTACATAAGGAAATCTTATGCAATACGCTATCATGCAGCATTCAAGATAATTTGCTAAATGAATCATAAAACAAAACAAGCTCCGTACCTTTGGTGGTAAATGATTTGATAACAAAGCATTTGTCCTCCTCAATATGAACTGAAATACAAATCAAAAAGTTTACAGCATGATGTGAGAAAATTGTCCGTTGAGCTGCTAATTGTAGTTCGAGTTAGCCTTCCAGCTTCAAAGATATTATTCATACATGACTAAGTCCATAAAGACGCATCTTAAAGTCAATGGCAAAAGCTGCTAATGCATGAAAGTATAGAAAGAAAACTTTGATATAACTATAAGTAGATAGGATATTCTTTAAACAGAAATTAAAACTAATAGATACAAACTCAACCACATCCACCACTAAAAGAAATTACCTGGTTTACTTTCGCACTAAGCTCAGCAGAGCGCTCAAGACCCAATTCTCTTTCTTCTGCAGTTGCAGTAGGCTCTCTTCCACATATGATTGGTGTCTTTATTGATATGAGTGTTACATGTTCAAAAGAAATTTAGTCTAAGTTTCTACAAAAAGAGTACAGATATGCCGAACTTTGTACATAGACATATATGAAATTTTAACCACTCAATTTTGTGAAAAATGACCACAAGAAAGCACATACTGATTTCTATTGACATAACAGGAATATATATATATATACATATATATATATATATATATGGCATGTAGCAGTTATATCACAACCACAAAATAAGGTAAGTAGAAAGAACATTGACAATACCCTTATGTTTGATAACCATTTTTTTCTGTGTGAAGATTAATATCCAGATATGGTTCTCTACCAATGTCACGCACGCAAAGACAAGCATGCATGTGCACATAAACACAACGCATGCACACACAATCCAGCTTTTGTATCAGAAACAGACATGGAAGGATGACAGTTAATAAGCACACACGCATGCATGCATAGAAAGCCAATGCTCAAGCAAAGATAGAAGTTTAGAAGTAAGCCGTGTCATTTTGGATACTAAAAGCAGATAACAAAACTATGTTTGTTGCATCCAGTTGCATCACAGGATGAGTAGCAATCACATGAAATGATGGATCAGTTTAAAATTGGTTTGTCTACACCAACAGCAGTGATTTGTCCACATGGGAAGACCATTCACACTTTCCAACCTTTTCCTGTACCAATAGGTAGTGTTTGGGCATGCTGTACAATGAAATTAAACTGCAGCAAAATTCACACTGCAGTCGGCTACCAACTGGATTCTCAGAATCCTTGGAGTGCAATCTCTTGAAGTTCAGCTTGGACCTGAATTCAAAGTGGTGGTCTGGGACAATACTCGAGTTTAGTTCAAGTTTACTGAAGGAAAACAAACAGTCCAAGTGTGATACTACAATTTTTTTGGTTTGGGTGATTGCATTCTAAAGTATCATAAGCTATGATGAATACTTCTGCAGTCTTATGGAGCACAAAATTTTGACAAAAAGATCAAGACAATGAAACCAAAGACCAACTAAGACTCCACTTCAAAATTCAAAATCTTGGATCAAAGTTTCACGCAATACAATGACATTGGGTGAAATTCACGGTTGAAGAGACCATTAACTCAATGGAAACAAGTTTAAACATACTTTGCTTAGATGTATGACTTAGCATGGCTATGGTGTTGCATCTCCAGTAGGCATGGGATTTGGCTGGAGTAGGGAGGTGATTTCTTAACAATCAAGATAGGGGGCAGCACTTCTCTTAATTTGCCAAATCCCATGGCAAACACATGCTGTTTATTTTCTATAACAACCATGAAGGAGTTACTCTTGGAGATTATTGGCTTCTTCTGAGTTTTCACTTAGTATTTAGGCATGCCTTATATGTAATTGGACTAATTCCGCATTTGTTAAGCCTGCAAGGTTATAGCTTCTGTCAGGATGCCCAATGCTGCCTGCAGATGCAGCATCCGTGACCCTTCAAAATAGAAAGCTTGATTGGTTGCCCATATCTTAATTAGCATCAGATGTGCCTTAATATTTTCTTCACATGTACAGACCCCAAAGCATGATCCAGGTAATATCTGCACTCCATCAGTTAGATAAGATGAGAGTAAAAAACAAAAGGAAATTCAGCCCATCACATCATGTTATTTTTAAACAAATTGCTGCCAGGAATGAATGTATATGTGCCTTTCTTTATGTGATGATAAATGGATAGAGAATGAAACCCATCAACCCATGATGCAGCAAATTGAAAGGAAAAAACAAAATTATAAATTATAAAAATCTTAATGGATTAAGATGGATGCATAGTAGTTTAGAGATCAAATCTCCCTCCACTAAGCCACACAATTGATATTAAAGCCCAAACATAATGGACTGTTGGTAGATACCCACAGCCAACTACGATAAACTAGTATTCACACACCACATATGCTCACAAGTCACAATCACAATTGACAGAAACCTTTCAAAAGAAAAAGAAAAAATAAAAGTCTTCAGTCAAATCTAACAATCAGTCTATATGTCCCTATGTAAAGCTATCTTGCCCTTACATAGGCTATGAATCACCTCTAGAATATTCTAGAGAGAATTGTAGATAATTGTAGACACCCTGCCTACATTGGGAGTCCTAAGACAACGTCTGATCAGATTGGATTCAAGGGACAGTCTCCACAACTCTTACTTGCCATAGGACCGGACCAAACTTTTAGCCAAAAAATCGTAAATTTCAACTTGCAACCCAAAAAGGGGGTGGACCAGGTTGCAACACAACCTATTAGAAATTGGATCTCATCCGCCACATGTCAGCAGCTTGTTGTCAAGCGTAAGCGGAAATTGGATTCCTGCTTGCTGCAAGCTACCAATGCAATTTAGTGGGACTCCACCCCTTTGACCTCTGGAAGAAAAAAATCCAATCATTCCCTTTCCTTTTACCCATTATTTACGGGATAATGCCATGTGTCCCCCATGAATTGTGTGGATAGTCTAACATGACACCACACACTATACGCGGAAGCTTGGAGGAGCTTAGAATTACGGCTAAGTCCTAAAAGGGGGTGAATAGGACCACTTAAAAATACGCACCAATTAAGATCAATAAACACTTAGACTTCCAAGCCAAGTGGGTGCAAGTACATAGACTACAATAGGTACAACTAATTATGCAACTAGTCTCTGTGAGAGATAGATATCTAGTGTGTGCGTGCGCGATCAATTAAGCGCCTAGCATACAATCTAAATATGCATTCATATACATTAATCAAAACCCACAAGCATAAATAAAAATTGATGCACAAATGACAATCGCAAACACAAGCATATATAGTGGTTCAGCTAATTGCCTACTGCACTCCCGGCGGATGCACTCTCCTCGAGTGTATTGGATTTCACTATCTCGAAAGTTTCCAATAGGTTGACATCTAACCTTTACAGTGATTTTACAAGTTCACCACAAACCTACACGTACACACCAGTGTCGATGGACCATGTACACACCCATGTCGGTGACAGTCCTACACAAAGACCTGTACGTACTCACCCGTGTTGGTGAAACACGTTTCCACCTTTATCAGTGGCACTCGCAGAGACTTACTTGGTTTTCTATGGGCTAACCAAGAACTGCTACGATCATAATCTAAGGACCTACCACCAAATGGTCCCACGGAGACTAACACATATATACCCATGTCCGGTGGCGGTACTACAAAAGGACCTAGATGAGTTTGGATCTCAAACTCAATGAACTCTAAAACAACAACCTTACTTGTTTGATTGAGCCTTGTTGATGTGCCTTCTTGAGATGCGACTTCACTTCTTGAATCCGCTTCTCTTGTGCTCCCCCGATCTTTAAAGTCGGTCTTCTTCCGCTTCTTTGAATTGGCTATCGGCAATGATCTTCCAACTGAGATGACAAGATAATGGGAGAGAGGTTGAATCTCCTACAACTATGGGATAGTTAGTTCTAAATACGGATTCACCTACATGGGTATTCTAGGGAATTTAGTCAAGGATTTACCTATAGGATTGTGTCTAATCTCTAAAAAATGAGAGAGAACATGAACACATTCATAATAGAGCTTAAAATGCTCATTAGAGTGATTAATCGCAAGAAGGGTGTCATCAATCTCTTTGGTTTAGAGTCTAAGAGAGGGATAATGAGTGGAGAATCACCTAGGCTCTAATCGCACCAAAAACCCATCATTTTGCCCAAGAACCGAATGCCCTTTTATAAGAAACAAATTTACAACGGCCATAAAACGGCTATTTCGATTCGATTGAATGACCCTTTAATTCAATCGAAAAAAATCAATTTGAAGCAGTTAGCTCGCTGGACTGTTTTAGCCGACTTCAATTGAGCCAAGAAGGACCTTCAATCGAATCGAGTCCTATCAACGGACTGTCGATCCAATCGAGATCCACTCGAAACTACTGAATTGGATTGTTTGTTTATCAGTAGCTCTAAACCTCTAAAGCATGTCTTCTCATGATCAAAGAAAGATCCTAAGGCTATGGGATTATCAAACAAAGGTTTACCTACTAGGAAATTGATCATCTAGAGGTTAAGGTTGTCTTAGACCTAAAGGGGTCTAAGGTTAGGGTCACTAAGGCACCTCAATTTACTTGATTCTTCACTCCTTTATGCTCCAAGTCTTCATGTGTCTTCGGTCTTCAGTCTTCAGCTTCCAAGGGCTCAACCGACTCACTAACGCACTGACACACGTGATTGACAAACAAGTGCTCTTACATCCCCCACCTAAGCAACCTCCAAAGTCCCAATGATTATCCAAAAACCATTCCCAACTCTAGAAAACCCATTGCTTTCAAGCAAAGGGCCTTTGAACTCTAATGCCTTCTCTACACTCTTTCCTCATTCCCTCTCCCTTTGCTTTATAAAACAGGAGTCCATCCCATGGGGATTCCACCTTGTGAAAGAGGAGTAACTAGCATTGAGAAAAGAGAATGGTGTCAAGGTTCTAAGACTCCTTAAATCATTGTACAGTACAAACTAGCAAGGAAGTGCGCCTCGACCCACAATTTTTTTAGAAACGGCTTATAAACCACTGCCAATAGAGGATTTTGGGAATTCTTCTTTCCTTCCCTACTCTCTAGAATCAAGGCCCTCTGTTGAGAAAAAGAAGACAGTCACTAGACAGAGTTTACGTTCACTATGTTGCTACATTTCCACCATCTCTACGCAATCTTTCTTTCACATATTATTATTTCATTACTTTATTTTTGTAAAGTAGGACTTTTTCCTACAGCTTAATCCTAGAACCTAATTTCTGTTAGGTAGAGATCACGTGCAAGCGTAAGCGGAGAAGGTGCTCAACACCTTCCTTCTCCATAATCGATAACTTGCTTGGGATCTTTCGAAAACTAGACCATAAATGGAGTAATCAGATCAACTCTCCAATCCAAACATTTGAATTATTTGGCTATACATATTCTAGCCTTCCTTAGATTCTAAGATTTTGGCTAGTGGTGACTCTGTCCTACAACATGTTTGCCGGCACGTTTGTTGGTGTTTCACAAGAATATTCTAAGCTTAATTCTCATTGGTCCAAATTGCCAGCCTACTTAAAATAAATCTATACATGCAAATAAAAAGGAGAATAACCAAAGTTGGAAACTAACATAAAGAGTTTCATATCAACTACAGCTCTACATACATGAAGCTTTTTTCCCCCTTGACAAGCATGGGCTCAACCTAAGACCTCAATGTTGAAACTCATTCTTTCCACCACTGAGGCATAGGATCGAACACTCCATATATACCAATCATGGTGATGTATGTATATAATTGTACGTTATTCACAATCTTTAAGACTCACATCAAGATCCAAGCCCCAAGGTAGAGAACAGATTGGCATGCAGGTTTATAAATGAGATCCAATTGGACTTGTGGGCCCCACAGTCCAATCAGCTGGCCTAAATAGATGTGTCCAACTGAATTACTGGACATCAAAGTCCAACTGGATCCTCCATAAGGGAGGGATGGATCACACGCATGTTAAGTGATGGATCACATGCATGTTAATGTGGGTCCACGTTAGCCCTCCTTTGATATACACAAGTGATGCGTGGCCTGGATGCATCAACTCACTTCGTAATAACGACGAAAATATGCTGCATCTCCCAATACTCCAGGATTGGTAAAGTTAACCATGGCAAAAAACTCCTCCAAATCATTCTGCAAGAGAGAAAATTCAATGAATCAACAAGTAACAAGAGCTTCAAAGACGCGTCAAGGAGCAGGGAATATGAGCTATTACCTGCATCGGGGTTCCTGACAATAAAATGCGACGGCTGCACGGAAGAGCAGCCAGTGCCTGATACATAGCCACATTTGTGAACTTAATGAGATAATGAACGGTATTCTAATGCCTGATCGAAATAATAGAAGTATCCCATACATACCCGATTTGTCAATGTCTGGTCATTTTTTAGCCTATGAGCCTCATCACATATGAGAAGGTCACAGCATCCACTTTTCTCGAACTTTGCTGAATGCATTCGAAATGTCTCGTAAGATATAATTAATACCTGAAATCTTGCAATCATCAGCACCTAACGGATTGAAATGCAGACAGTCCCACACAAACCATTCAAATGGAATGCACAATCAATATAAGGCAGTAAAAATTTGCCTGATAAGGGCTGCAAGGTCTTAGGAAACTATCAACACCCGAAACAACATCAGCTCGGGTGCTTTCACATAGAGAAATAAGCTGAACTCTCCCCCCAACCCATTTACTAATCTCAGACTCCCAATTGCTGACAAGGCTTGTGGGGGTAACAATCATTGCCCTTTTAACCATCGGTTTTCCATCAAATCCCTGGTGAAGAAGAGTATACAGCAGCGTGATTGACTGTAATGTCTTTCCGAGACTGCACAAATTACACACATAAAAGCTAAACATAGGATCCAAAAATATGACAACAGACTACAGAAGCAGAATGAAACAGTGTATAGTGCCACTTGAAATTCCATAATTGATGGACACTTACCCCATATCATCCGCTAGAATGCATCCTGCAATTCCAGCAGAACTGGATAGTCCAGAAATGCATTCGAACATAAACTGCACCCCTTCTCTGCATAAAAAGATAAAGCAGTTTGTTCATTAACCACGAGAGCAAGATAAATGCAGAAATGGAACTGCCAGATAACTTTGCTGTAGAAAGGTTTGATGAACATGCTTGAGAATCTACATCTGGAAATGATATAAACCTATTAAGTAAAAGGTTGTAGTTAGTGACAAATAAGGAGATCAAGCATTATTAGCAATCACCAAGTGAGGGTCACCTGTTCGGTTATAGCTTATCCACCATAAATAAATAAGCAACGAAAGTTAGTGGAAACATGGCTAGAATGGAATGCTTATGCATGCAGTTTCCTAGCAATTGAAATAGTCAGGGTAAGAGGTAACAGAGAAACATGAAGCATCCAAATACACATGGAATTAGAGAAATTTATCAGTAACGATTTGTAGCAGGAAGCAAAAGCACAAACTGGGAAACAACATACTTCAACAAGTCAAGAAACTGCCACCACATGGGTATCCCTACAAATATGTATTACAAAATAAAATTTATATGCATAGTTGTGACTTAAAAAAATAAAGAACAACAAGCGTCTGCTGTCAAACTTATATATTTTGAAAAAACATAAATACCACTGACCTAAAAACCAGCAAATTCAGTGAGTTAGAGGTAAATATGGATTTTGTTAATTGTTGTGCTATTGATCACTGATGGAAAAGGTCTGAAGAGAGAGCAAAGAGTCATCAAGCCATATCTCAGATATGAGATAACAGACTAGAGACTGAAGTACATTAATCAAAACTAGCTGTTCGGATCATAAATATCCATAAGATAACAGACCATGGTTTTGAAAAACAACATGGTGGCTGCTAAAATGGTATAGTCCCCAACAGGATGCATTATGTAACTGCATAGGAGGATACATCTACATGCAAGGCTGTTCTTTGCTAGAAAACGCACTTCTCTTTGTTAATAGACCACGAAAACATTATAACAACCAATGTAACAGGCACTTCAGATTGTTATTTTTTTGGTTAATAGTCTTTTTTCTTCTCTTACTTTTCCTAAACACCACTATAACAGCTATTACAGTCACACAGTAACACCCCTTGGCATTCATATCAGCATAGCACTGATTTTTTAAGACCTGCAGTACTAACTGCCACAGTCGGACTGCACCTAAACTTCACTGAGCACACATAACACACCTTAAAATTTGAAATGAGAGAGTAACAAATACCTTTGATGAGGACGAAGAAAACGAACAAGCAACGGATCTACCACTATCTGAGCCAAACCCCCACCACCCTCTTCAGATTCCTCAGCCTGCCACAAAACCAGTGGCTCAACCCCAGGGGGCAGAGGCTCACTCTCCTCCAATCCATCTATGTCAATAACAGTGGTAATACTAAAACGGTTGTTAATTGCAACCAATGCTGGCCTTGAAGAGCCCCAGGGCACAAACCTCTTACGTGCCCAAAGGCGTCGGACAAGCTCTCCGTTCTGATCTCTGTACCCATTTGAACATGGAGGTTTGAATGGTTTTCGAGCAACTGCCGCACCTTCTGACACTGAGAGGACTCGAGGAAGTAACGGTTGCCTTTTCACGACAAGGTTCCCCCTGTCAAAACACAGAAAAATATGTAAATGAAATACAATTTGCTCAGTAAAGAACAGGAAAAAGTTCATGTTTACAGTGTTCACAGATTCAAGTGTATAACTAATCCCCACCACACATAGACAGAGCTAACAATACTGATGCGTGACATGTTGACAACTGCTAAAATTGTAAATTTCAGCTATTATTGTAGCGCATGTGCAGGGGAGAAGGTCTCAAGTCCAACCAGTTGGACCAGAAGTTTTAATCACCCAGCAGATAACTTCCAACCTATTAAATGAGTGCGACATCCAACCCTTCCAATCCAGGTATTCCATAACAATAACAGTGGCCATGCCCATAACGGCCACCGCCGTTACCGTTATGATACGGACTGTAATGGCTATTACGGCCTCTCTTTTTTCTTTTTCTTTTTAACCTGTTTCGGCCCCATTACGGACGTGGGTCATTCTTTCCATAACGGCTGTTACGTAATCGTTTTGGAATACCTTGCTTCCAATATGTTGGCCCCATCATAAGGATCACCTACTGCAAAAAATTAGCTCCAGCTACTCATCCAGTGGGCTACGCCATAGAAAACAATGTCTAGTCATTGATAAATAGCAAAATGCAAGTTTGGTCCACTCAATGAGTGGGGCATGGCTAATTTTTGCATAAGGCAATCATCATGGTGGGGCCGACCTATTGCATGGATTGGATGTCACATGCACGTGATAGCTTAGAAGTTATCCGCCACGTGAACCGTAATTTGTACTCCAACCAATTGGACTTGTGATGCAGACATCAGTGGGGCACCCTTTAGAGTATACCAAAGGAGGAAGCGTCGTCAACAGAGTACAGGAGCAGAGGAGTTGATGTGGATAGATGCAGGGTCCATCGGACCCATTTTCTGATGTGCTACTAGTGCAGGAGCGGCATGACCGCACCCTAACCGCAGGCCATGGGGCGGATTTCACACCATGTCGCACGGGTGTTTTAGTTTAAGGCGTTTTTGTTATTTTCCTTGTTTTTAGGGCTTTTAGAGCACTTTTTTTTATATTTTTGTTATTTTTCTTGTTTTCAAGGGTTTTAGTGCACTTTTACTTTTTCCATGGCCTATATATACACTATGAGGAACCCTATTTTATTTAGTGAATGAATGAGAATTCATATGCTTTCTTCCTCTTTTACCAAAGAGATTAAGGTTTCAGGATTGGCCCTTGGGTATTGAAGATTCCATCCCGGTTTCAAAATTTCCTTCTTTCTAGGACTTCGAGGTGCAGGAAAAGGTAAGAACTTGTCGTCTTCTCTTCTTTGATGTTGTAACCCATCTCTTCTTCATCTCTTTCGTTCCTCTTGGGATTTATTTATTTTTTGTTTGAATGGAAAAGAGGGATGGCTAGTCAGGAGAATCGGATCCTAACCTGATTGTGGACCGGTTTATGCTACATCAGGGATATCCATATATCCATATGTCCTCCCTTTTTACTGTTTATGTGATTTTATACTAAAAGGCATGATCCTGACGGAATGATTTCATCATTGTGTTGAGATTTGCATAATCGATGTGATTGATAACAGTTAATTGATTAATTTTATTATTTGAATCTCTTCAACCTGATTATACATCCATCTATGGTTAGGCCATCACATGTCCCTGCATCAACTTGAGACTGCTACGCAAGTACAAATGTCTTACCAATAAAACCGATGTGAATGATTGGAAAGATGGAAGGTTGGAAAATAGATGGCTAGCAAGAATTGAGGGCATAAATAGCTTGAAATCACTGAAAGCCAAGGTTTCATGGAGAGAGATGTGCGTACCACACAAGAAGAAGCACCGGACTTCTAGTATTTTCAGTCATGGGAATAAGGGGAAAAGAACTCTTCTTTTCTTTTCAATAATCTTATCTTTTTAATAATATGACCATATGGCATCTACAAGGTTGTGTGTGTGTAGAAGACTCAAAACCCTAAAATTCCTACGAAATCTAGATTGTACATGTAATCTACTCTCAAATCTAAAAATACTTCAATAACTTTCCAATAAGTGATATGATACCATCTACTCTCAAATCTAAAAATACTCCAATAACTTTCTCCTGTGAATTGCATCAGTTAAGACTTCTTTTGCATTTTACTGTCCATTTGATGGCAACCAGTCGAGTGTTTAGTAGTATCCATTTTGACTAACTTTTCAACCATGGGCAATCCATGGTTGAGTCTACTGGCTGTACAGAACGACAATCAACCCTGCCATGTGAATGTTGAAAGGGTGGCTCTATCATATTATGATAGAGACAACTCATTTGTTTCTCCTAACTTTCCTGAAGAAAAAATGAATAATAACTTATCCCTTAAATCTCCTATAGGAAAACCAACACTAACAAACCTGTGTCTGAAGTTTCCCAAATAAACTAGGAAGCAACAAAAGACAAATTTATTTAAAAAATTCAACTACATAAGTAACATAACTTAATAGCACTCTTTAAAAAATGCCCCTAAATACCAGCAAAAAACAGGAAAACAGATATTTTAAAATAATGCCAAGCCCTATTAACTCCATAAAACTGTTCTAAATAAAAGAAAACCTTCATTGACCATAAGACAATAGCCCCAAATCCACGTCTAAAAAAAAGGTGAATCCACCCCTAAATCCATCACAACCTTCACTAGATCATCATAACTCACTCAATTCATGTCATGGCCGCATGCTCGTGTGCTCGTTTGAAAGATAACTCAGTAGTCTTTCAAATGGAACTATTTTTGTCCTACTCAGTCGGATGTCATTTAGCACCCTAGGGTGGCCAAAAGACAAAAATAAGGGAACTTGAGAACTATTATTAACCAATCCCATACAACTCCTGATACCAGTGGAGCTCACCAAATAGACCAAACAGTTCATTTGAGCAATCAACATCCAATATGAGCTGCATCAAACACTCGTTTCAGAAATTCCACGTTCAAATGTGTGTTGCATTCCAGCCCCACCATCTATGGAGCTGAGATATTGGTGCACCAGCTTTTCATTATACACTGTCTGCACTGGAGTGGGGCTCAAAAAGTGAAAAGTCTGTGCGTACACAGTTTACACCAGGAAGTTAGTGTACACTGTACACCAATCATCCACCATCCACCTACACTAACATGAATCACTTCACATTCCAAGCGGGATTTGAATATCCCACATTGAAAGGCCTGTTGGGATTCCTTCTCACTATCCGTGGATGGTGGAGTCTGATGTACGCCAACTTCGTCAGCAAATGCATTTTAGGACAACAAAACCCGACCGTTTAGAGACCTTTCATGGACAGCACCTGAGGACCAGATTGAGCGCCACGAAGAACACTGAAAGCCCTTGTAACCAATCTTCCACTGCACATGAACGGTGAGCAGGAACCCCAACACACATCTCAAAATGGGATTCCAGACTAATTTGAAAGCCTCACTTCGAACCGAGCACCGGGATTGTCGCCCACTGTCCATGGACAGTGGTAGATGCGTGTACAACTACTCCCGGATCAAATTAGGGCAGCCAAATTCAACCAACCCGACAGCATTCACAGACAGAAACCCTACACTAAAATCGAAGGGGATTTGAAACGATCAATCAAAATTCGGTGAGATGAATGTGAAATCCGAGGCGCCTGATTGATCGAATTTGAGGACGGGAGGAAATGGATCTAGCGTACCTTACGAGAGCAGCAACGTTCTGCGATTTCCTGTCTACATCGGACGGTGGAGAATCAGCAGATGATTCCTCCTGGTCTTGTTGAGATTCTCCATCACCTTCTTCGTATTCATCGTCATCAGAGCCACTGCAATGAGAATCGGAAGAAAGGAAATCGTCTTCTTCTTCCATGGAAATGGAGGGTTTGGCTTTCCCCGCCCTAGGATAGGATCTATTTAAATTCCGAAGATTGGCGCCATTAACCGGATTTACGATAATACCCCTGTCATTGATGAGAATGACAGATGAATCCGAAATTTCGCATGTTTGCATGGCAAGTCTTCCACCGGACGACTCGCGCGAGGGGAAAAGTCGAATCGTGGCACGCGTGCGCGCCCAAATGACGTATGATGAAAGATCTGATCCATTCATTAAGTGGGCGAAAGGCGTAATGAGAAAAATGAAGGGTTGGAAAGAAGATGACCAAGGGCGTGGTGATCCCTAACGGTGGCGACTGTGATGTATGTGCCTTACATCCACACCATCCATTTTGACGGCTCATTTTAGAGCATGATTAAAAAAAAATGAAGCAGATCCAAATCTTAGGTGGACCATACACTCCTGATTGAATCCCTATCATTCAAAACTTAAAACTTCATGGGGCCAACGGAACATTCATTTGTCATCCAAATGGTTGATAAGGTCACAAACACGCAGAGAAAGAGACCACATAAATATCAGTACTTTTGTAAACCATGAGAATTTTTTAATAGTCAATTACCACTGTTTTCTTTCTCATGGTCCACCTGAGTTTTGGTTCAGCTTCATTTTTGGGATCGCACCGCAATATGAATTTTTATAAAGGATGGACATCATGGATATAAGGCGCATGCATCACGGTGGCCCATGGTAAGGGATTCACCAAAGCTGCGTCCGGTGACCAATGGGTACAGTTTGGCTGGTGACCCGAACAGCCGCAAGCTAGCTGGTGTCAACCAATGGTGGGTCCCAGAGAGTGTTGACACCAGCTAGCTCACTGGTGTTGAGTCCATCCGACTACAACCTACAATCAAGAGAGAATCATAGCCACGTTACGTGGTACCCATCATTAGTGTTGTATATGGCTTGAGTCAGCTTCGTTACCTTGCTTCACTCTTCTCGACTCAAAATTGAATATAGGATCGAGTCAAGCTAGTTTTTGAAGCTTGGAGAAAATTTGAGCCAAGTTCAAGCTTGCTCGAGCAAGACTCAATTCGGCTCGAACCCAGCTCGAATTGACTTGGATCAAATCAGCTCAATCATTAGGTCATTTTGATCTTGATGTTGCTCATCGTGTGTTTGATGAAATACTTCAATGAATGTTGTTTCTTGAATTACCATCATATTAGGATATTCTCAAAATGTATTTGAAAGAAGATTGAATAAATGAATTCTCACAAATATATATATATATATATATATATATATATATATATATATATATATGCACACACACACACACACACGCGCACACACATATTCAAGATCAACCGGATTCACGTTAAGCAGGGCCATAACCACACATGGCTTGTATCCTCAAATTAAAAACGAAAAAACCGGCTGTCACGGTGGATTCACATAAACGTCATCGCGAGGCCCACTTGAACCACCGACTCCTTCGCTCACATCGACAGACACCAAGGTGAGCAAACAATAATTATTTAGATTAATGATGTAGTTAATTGAAATTTGTATTTGTTATGGGTGAAAATGGACTGATAAAGAGCAACTAGTGTGAGAGAGAACACAAAGCATTTCAAATGAGGTAGCTCGGCGCTAACAATCGAGCACGACCCCTACAAGCAGCTCGACGCCGATAATCGAGCATGACCCCTACAAGTAGCTCGACGACCCGACCAATAGCAAAGGGTCTGTGGTTGACCTCTTGGTATCACGACTGACGAACTATCATAAGGATTGACCTGACCTACCTCAAAGGAAGACTCGACCATAATAGACAGTTCGACTTTGGAAGATCGGCCTCGACCCTCTGACCTATAGGACGACCTCGACCATCTACCCTGATCTTTTCGGATCCCAACCACTCGGAAATCTTATTAAAGAGATCTCTGCCGAGAATCTTAGAAGATAACCACGACATGCTCGAAGAGAGATTCCATCTACAATATGCACCTACTAAGTAGGGAGATTACCAGCTACGCCACTAGCACCTGGTAACTATAAATAAGAGTCTTACCTATAGTAAAAAGGTATGCACAAATTACACATCTTAAACCATGTGTTCGACTAGACTCAGCTTGCCCACATTTACTTTGGCATTGGAGGATTCCCTACTATAGGCAGAGTCTCCATTGTTGTCTCATTTTGCAGGTCCACAAGGGGTCTAAGGAGGGCATCGGGATTTCAGCATCAACGGTATTGTCCCCTCCTCACTTTGAGGAGGGAGTATTCCCTACAGATGCATGCAGTAACCCACAACTATGTGATCGGGTAATGCCGAAGATTGGAGTCGAACCCATGCTTGTAGGGAGTAGGGCTGTCAACGGAACTGGGATAGGTGACCTGGATTTTGAACCGTTTTAAATTGAGCCGTCGGGCCGGCCTTATTCAAAATTTTGATTTTGTCATGCTCAAGCCCGGCCCATCGACACCCTTAATAAGAAACAAATCCACGGTGCTAACCGCTCACCCAAACCCCATGAGTTATATTAATTAGATCTTTTTTGAAAAAGTCCAAAAAATGTATGAAAATGTTTGTTTCAAAAGAAATTCCAATATCTAAATCTCAACAAATGCGTGGACTCACCGGGAAAGTTGTTAATTATCATTGTTGATGTGTAAGGATTATCCTTTTGTTGTGATTATAGGATAGGCAAGGCTCATTTTTATTATGGTGCCCACCTGACTTAGTGTACATCATAATTTCCACGTGAACAAAGTTTTAAGTGGCCTGCTCTTGCTTTTCTAAAGTAAAAAAACAAAAACAAAAAAGAGGTAAGGTAAGAATTACCCAGCAATGTTCACTTTTTAATGCTTATATGTTCCTCCATAAAAATTTAAACCAGTGAAATCATACTATTTGATCAAGACAGTTTATTACTATGTTTCCTAAAGAATTTAATTTCCATGATAGATGTTTATTATCCTTTGATGGTTGATCCAACAAAACAACAAACTTTATAATATTACATGATAATTCACATATATGCATATTCAAGTTCGATCATGATCAAGTTGAGCGGGGCATTATACCCAAACCTGGCTTGTATATTAATAAGACTTAAAAAAATAAAAATAAAAAAATAAATCTATTAGGCCCAGAACCCTTGTTGATACGTGGATTTGCTAAAGCCAACATGGAGACAATTCATATCTTTGTGCAAAATGACCCGTTCACCTATCACGTGACACGGATTTTAAGTGTCACTCAAGTAGCTACAATGGAACAGGCATACATCAAGTGGGATCCACTAATTTGTAGGCCCACTGCGGATGGCGCATGGGCCAAATTAACATCAAGCTAACTTAGCGGTCCTGACCATACAAGTGGTAGATATTAACTGGAAGGTGGTCCAATTTTGCATAGGATGAGTGTAAGATTTGGTATGGCCCTGATCAAGTGGACCACAGCCATATAGAGAATTAATCTATATGAGAGTCTAAAAGACTCGCTGAGGTCACAATCAAACATGGCCTTTTAAGTAAATGGATCAAGACCGGGTTAAAACCCACCCACCCCCACCCATGTAGGTGCTAAACGGTCAAACCCAGCCCAAAACCCAAACATACCAATAAAGTGCATGTAAGTTTATATGAATCCGCTGATGAAGCATATCTACTCTCCCATTAGCATTATATTACAATCTCAAACTGGAGTATGATCATGCAAAGTTGGTTAGGTCGGTAGAGTCGGGCTTAGGGTTGATGAATTTTAGGGCCTGTTTGGATACCAACAGATGAGTTACTTTTTCTACTTACAGAAATAGATGAGTAACTTGTTTGAGATAAGTTTGGTTCAAGATCAATTATAAGTAACCTTTTTTACTTAAAGTTAATCATTTCAGTCTAATAAGTAGAAACTAAGATAAGTTACTTGAGGCATAAGTAGCTTCTCCAGAGAAACTTATGATCTAAATGGCTCCTTTAGTGTCTGTTTGTTTATATGGAGCTTGTACGAAGAGAAAAATAAAAAAATAAAAAAACCCTTTATTTGATATTTTCTCGTGCTGCAATCTTTATTTGATATTTTCTATTGTATTGCAATGAAAGTAGTAAAGTTCACAAAGCAATCATTAACCTTATTCATAATTATAACCCGTCAATGTAAGATATTAGGTAATTTCTTGTCCAGTGAGTCTAAAATTTTCACTTATAGAGCAAATATACTTTTAAAGATAAAATTGATTTTTCAATAGCGTTAATGGATATAATCAGTATAGTTATACATTTTGACACCGCAAATTCCTCTTAAATAAATAATGTCTTAATTGGGTTGAATTAGGCTTAGTCCATATGTTGAGGCAGTGATGGTAAGTGCATGAAATGCTAAAGGCAACCTGGCGTAACCTAAAGCCTTAGCCACCCGAGCAACCGAAGCCTCAGTCCAATCCACTCAATCCAATCCTTGTGATATTACCGTCCGCCCAGTAGTCCAATCTTCGATCGGCTTTATTTAATCCCAGCATTAGCATCGCACAACATTCATCCCCTTCTCACCCCTGATTATCGCACCATCAGCATTGCATTGCATGACATTAAGCACACAATTGATTTGAGCATATGCTCTATGGCTCATCGATATAATCGGATCTTGCCCATCAAAAGCTTCAATCGATTAATATACTCATGACAAGTGGGTAGTCAAGGCGGATTTACTCGACCGAAACTACAACCTATCATCGGCATTGCATTTAACATCATACTGATTACTTGCCTCCAAGTGTAGAGGTTCGTAAGTAATCTCATGTGAATACAGGGTCGATCCCACAGGGAGACGAATTGCGAGAATGAGAAAATCAAATGCAAAACCAACTAAGTAATAAAAGCTAAACTGATGATTTAATTTTGGGATTTTTGAATGGATGTAATTCAACTTAATTAAAATAACACCCAAGCTTCAAAGTTCCACACATAAGTTAATGTTCCAAAATCATGATCACTTGGATAACACAACTAAGATCTGAGCACTATGGTTAGTCTAGTCGAAAATAAAACAGTTTAAATATTTTAATAAATGATATAAAGGATTATAAAATAATGAATTTACACCATTAATATATATTCTCAAGCGTCAATGATTTTAAGAATTCAATATCAATGAGATAATGAAAATCGAATAAATATAACAGGTTGAGAACCTCTTCTATCTAAGAAATCTGATTAATCTAGGATAAGCCTATCCATAAATGTGGATCTCATATGATGGAAACATATGGATCTCACAAGAGAATAAAAAATAAAACCTAAACAATAGATAACATGCATACACTACTCTTCTCATCATTAAAACAATCAATCATCATAACTTAAAAAATTATTAAACCCATGTGCTTCCCTTCTAGCTTGGGCTAGAGAAAAATTAGAAAAACATAACTAGAATAGAAAAAGAAAGTAATAAGAAAGAAATAAATACAAATAGAAAAGATCTAATAGGAAAAAAATAACTTATAAAATGGAAAACCCTTTAAAAATCCTAAATATTGATCTTGAATGCTTCTAACGATGCTTAAGAATGCTCTAAGAAGCTTTATTTATAAGTAGGGAACTCCAATTTTCGTACAAAGTTGAAAAATCCTAGAAACCGCCTTAAATATACGCAGTTTTTTAAAATAGACTTCTTGCTGTACAGTTTGTTTAAAATAGATTCCTGTTGCGCAGTTTTTCAAAATGACATCAGATCTTTAGAATACACTTTTTCAGGATGATTTCAGGATTCTTCACTTCAAATCTTCGATTTTCTTCATTCTTCACTTGGTTTTCTTGAATCTTTGTCATGTGAATTCTTCAATCTTGGTCTCCTAAGATCCATCCCTTGACTTCGTGATTTTTTAGTATCAAATTCATGCTTTTAACACCATTTTTCAATCCAATCACTTAAATTCACATTGCAATACATACATGAGTAAAATAGAATATTAAGCGGCTTCATGTTCATAAAACCAAGATATAAATGGGGGAAATTATGCAATATTTTGAGTCCCAACACATACACACACAACAATACAAATATAGTCTTACATACATAACATTCAATACCCGATTAGTTCAAGTGTATGCCCTATGACTCGTCAAGTTAATCGGAGCTTGTCCATCAGAAACTTAGACCAGTTGGTTTATCACTTCGGTAAGTGGGCAGTTAAGGTAGATTTATCTAGCCAAAATTGCAGCTTATTGTAGGTATTGCATTTGACACATCATTACACATAACACAACATCACACACTACCTTGCATCATTAGTGTACAAGAACTAATTCAAATCATTAAAAGTTTGTGAGATCTTGTAAAATAGAGATCATACGTTTGTAGGGGTAGAGTCGATGCCTAACACCTTCCCTCTCTTTAACCATGGTTCCTTACTCAGAATCTTCAGCTATAAATCAATGAGTCATCTTAGGACACGAAATCATCTGATTCTCTATCCTAACATTTATATAGGGTCTAGCCAATTGTAAAATCGGATTAATTAGCCAATGGCGACTCTAGTTAAATATAATCTTTTTATAATCACACCCGAACATTATCAAACCAAATCTCGCTGCCTAACGTGTGAGCACGATCCACCCGTGGGTCCAGCATCCACAGTCCAAAATTTAAGAAGATCTAAATCACAGGTGGACCACACCATAGGAAACAATGGTGATTGAACGCTCACCATTAAAAACTTCTCAGACCCACCATAAGTAGATCCGTAACCTTTATTTGCCATCCCACCCGTTAATAAGGTCAATCAAACATGGATGAAAGAGAAATACAAATGTAAGCTTGATCCAAAACTTTGGTGGCCTACAATAAGTTTTTTATGGCCATTCGCCACTTTTTCTAGTAGTGTGTTCCACCGGAAATTTGGATTTACTTAAGGTATGGGATAGCATTCTAAAATAAGCTAAAAAACGGATGAGCAGCATGGATATACAACACATTCATCAAGCTGGGGCCCACATGGTAAAGGTAATACTCACCGAGGCATTACCTGAGTAACACCTAATCCGCTCCCCCTAAATAGCCCAACAATTTCAAAATAACCATAGATCTAGATCTCTATGCAGTAACCCACAAAAACCATCATATCAAACGGCCATGATTGACTGATAAGGGACATGGCTTGAGTTTTACTAACATGACTACAATCAGAGGCAATGTGGCCATGGCAGTGGGCTGCAAATTGTGTAGTAAGTTACCGTGTAGTTTGGTGGTGTGGATGCTCCAAGATTTGATTGGGCCACATGCTGCTACGAGATATGGGCTTGGAGTGTAGACCGGGCCTAACAGCTTTCTTCTATACCTAGCATCTCTAACAACCGTCCATGGCTTAATCAAATGCTGGGCTCAACACGTAATCCAAGTCAATGGCATATATGATATGAGATATATGAGGCGTGTGAGAAGGGACCAAATGACACGTCAACAGCCTCCACCCACTTCCATGGTGGTAGAACTCATAACGTTTAGGATTACGTAGGATGGAATTGCATTTAGTCCCATGCAGGATTTTCATGGATTTTGAAATTTACTATACACATGTGGGCTCCATATTGATGCATATGTTTTATCCATATTGTCCATTTATATACTTACATGGGACATTCTAGTTATATACATGTACATATGACTGCTGTTGTGAATTTGGTTCGTTGATTATTCTATATCCATCAAACGTGATTTTGCTTAATTGA
This sequence comes from Magnolia officinalis, assembly GCA_021015155.1. Classification (NCBI taxonomy): domain Eukaryota; kingdom Viridiplantae; phylum Streptophyta; class Magnoliopsida; order Magnoliales; family Magnoliaceae; genus Magnolia; species Magnolia officinalis. Next base: position 11,654,156 of record JAJHSJ010000006.1, read on the forward strand.
GTGTTCTTCATATGTAGCGAGAATTTTATCCCAAACATGGGATTGAATGATTCAAATACCAATTCCATACCATTTTATACCACGGACCAAACAGGATCTTCCCTCATGTACGTGTTTTATCTCATACTCAAAGCGCAAGAGAACCAATAGGGATTGAATGCCTGCATTAACTCAAATTCTTGCATGATAAAAATTTGGAACCTTGTTAATAGGTTGGCTGACAAATAGATTTCGAAAGTGGACAGCCATCATCCCCACCATTTTCTGTGGTGTGGATATGCTTCAATTTTAGGCTAAAGGCATAAGATGAGCTAGCAAAATGGATGGACAACGTGGATAAAACACATACATCACGGTGGGCTCACTGAGTCCTGCCACTGCAGGGGTCATTGATGACAACGTCTTACATAAAGGTGAGCAGTGGGGACGCGGATTAGCTACTAGCAGGTTCACCAGCGAGTTTCACTACCGAAGTGCCATCACCAAGTTTGGTAGGCCCCACCATATACTGTATTTCCATCCATTCATTTTGGAGAGATCATTTTAGGGCATGAACTAAAAGAGTGAGTAAGATACAAAGCTAAATGGACCCACCACAAAAAACACTTGGGATACCCAATGTTGAAACCTTACTAAGGGCCCACCATTAGCTTAATTTGAGATCTAACCTATTTAGTAGTTAAAACAGACATGGATAAAAGAAAAACACAACTATCAGCTTGATCAGAAACTTTTATAACCTCAAATTTTTTTTAATGGGAGTCATTTAAATCCCACTTGTTTTTTTATTTATTTTTATTTTATTATTTTTTTTTTTTTGGGGGGGGGGGGGGGGGGGGGGTAGTCTACTTAAGCTTTAAATCTGCCTCGTTCTTTAGCTCATGCTTATCTCGAAATGGATGGACAGTATAACACATGCATTATAGTGAGACCCACGCAACTTGATGATGTCACTTCACTATTGAGATTGTCAGCAGCTAATCGCGTTCGAGCGGGATGCGAATTGCGTCGGGCAGGGATATGTGGGGTCCACCGTGATTTAAGTGTTTTATCCGCGCCGTTCATCATTTTAAGGTATGATTCAAAAAATGAGGCAGGTACAAGTCTTTAGTGGACCACAAATTGGGTATTGAACTTCCACCATTAAAAACTTATTGAGAGCTGGAGAAGTTTCAAATCAAGTTGATATTTGTTTTTTCGCTTCATCCCCGTCTACACGACCTTATGAATAGGTTGGACGGTAAAAAAAACATCACGTTGGCCCTTAGAAAGGTTTCAACAGTAAGTGTTATTATCACTACAGCTTCCTTTGTTGTGATCCACTGGAGCTGTGAACCTACTTTATTTTTTGGTTCATATCTTAAAATGATCTGAGAAAAAAGATGAATGGCATGGATAAAACACTTACATCATGGTGGGCCCCAAAGAGCCCTGCCCGAATGGATTATCGTCCGAGCAGGGTTAAGACGCAATCCGCGTCTGTTCCAGCGGTGGAGTCTCACGGTGGGGCCCACACAAATTGCATAGCACATGTCATGTCTCTGCACTAAAAGTTGTCTAACCATGGGCGTGGATTAGGTACTACCCTTGCCTGTTCTGAGCTCGGGACAGGCGAAGGCCTCGCGGGCCACTGAGGGGCCACCGTGGTGTAGTATTACTTTTAGAGCTGTACACGAGCAGCAAAAGCTTGGTAACTTGCTCGACTCAGATCGAAAAAGCTCGACTCGACTGGGATCGAAACTCTGTTCGAACCGAGTCGAGCCATTTTTTGGAAGCTCGGAACATTTCAAGTCGAGTCCGAGCTTGACCTAGCTCGACTCGGCTCGAATCGGTACAGGGTATATATACCCTTAAAAAAAACCTACCCTGCTTTTCAAAATACATCCCGCCCACACGACCCTAACCTTACCCCACCTCTTCCTCCCTCTCTTCCTCTCTCTTTGTCAGTTCGACTGACAAAGCTCCTCCTTCTCCCTCTCTCTCTACTCTTTGACTCTCCCTCATCCTCCCTTACCTACACAGCCGCATCGACGCACGGCCGTCTTCCTCCCTCTCTGTCAGTCCGGCCGACAAAGGTCCTCCCTCTCTCTCTCGCTCTACTCTCTCCCTCATCCTCCCTTACCCACATGACTGCACCGATGCACGGCTGACTGCCCGTCTTCCTCCCTCTCTTCCTCCTCTGTCAATTTGAAAACTCGGCTCGAACTCGTCCGAGCCGAGCAAGAGCTGCTGTTCTGAGCTCGAAGGCCGAGCTAAGCCAAGCACGAGCTAGGACTCGAGCAGTCGGCTCTGCTCAACTCGTGTACACCTCTAATTACTTTTATCCACATCGTCCATCCATTTTTCCATATGATTTTAAAATACTGGATGAAAAATAAGGAAGATCAAAGGCTCGAGTGGACCACACCGCAAGAAGTAGCAGTGTTAAGGATGCCCACCATTGAAACCTTCATAGGGTCTGCCCACCGTGTCATTTATTTTCCATCGATCCAACTTGTTGATATGGTCATATACACCTGGATGAAGTGAAAAAATAAATATCATCCTGATCCATAACATCTGTAATCCCTGAGAATTTTTCAACGGTGTATATTTAATCCACAATGTGTGGTCCATTTAAGACTTGAATCTGCCTTCTTCTTTTTTTCCAAGTATTCTAAAATAATATGAAAAAAAATGGATAAACTGTGTGGATAGAAGTCATACATCATGGTGACCGCTCGGTGGCCCATGGGGCCTCCGCCTGTCCCAAGCTCGGAACAGGTGGGGGTAGTACCTAATCCTTGCCCTCTGACTAGGGGTGCACACGAGTCGGTTCGGTCCGATCCGGTTTTGGGGTGAAACCGGAACCAAACCGTTCCTAACGGTTCTTCAGCTATTGGAACCGGAACTGGACCGTTAGCACCCTAGAACCAAACTGGAACCGGACCGTGAAGAACGGTTCAGTCCCGGATCGGATCCATGGTTCTGGGCTTTTAAAAATCCAGCCCAGCTTATGGAATTACAGAGAGCTTTGATCCAATGGTTCTGAGCTTCTGGATCTTGAACATGTCTGCCAAAAGCTTAAAAATAAAAATAAAAATCACTTCTTGGTGAAAACGTTGACTAACAACATGTGGAAGCTCAAGTTTTGGACGGCCAGTTGGACAGGTCTTCAAGCTGCTTCAGTATCGGTGACGCTCTCTGGATGATAAGGATAAAATTATAACAGTATTTTCCGGACCGTCAAGGCAAAGGACACAAATGACATATAATTAAACAGAAGCCATAGGGAAGGGATTAGACAGTTCCCAAACTTGCAGAAATTTCTGAGTCAAAGGTGATATGAGAAATCTTCGTGCTAAATATTAAAGATCATAAACCATGGAAGTTAAACATTTGCATGAAATGAGCTCAAGGACGATATAATGAAGAGGAAAAAATCTACTTTTATGCTTGGAAAACTTGCCTGCTTAGCTTGCAATGGAAGGAACTATCTGCTCATTGATGAACGGTGTGGATAGAAGTCATACATCACGGTGACCGTTCGGTGGCCCGTGGGGCCTCCGCCTGTCCCAAGCTAGGAACAGGCGGGGGTAGTACCTAATCCTCGCCCTCTGACCATGTAGTCGACTGACTGGTAGATTTGCAGACGACAAGCTACCTCACACTAACTGCGTGGAGGAAAAAAAACAAAAAGGGAATGGTGATTCAAGACGCCACGTCTTTGAGCACAAACGCACAAACGCACTACGTATGCCAAAATGTCAAATACGTTTGGAATCAGGACGTTCGTAACTCTAATCATTATATAAAAAATCATGCCCCATTTACTACGTGGGCCACGACGTATAATGAAATGTACGGTTATAAAAAATGATAACCAATGGTTTGCCTTTAAAGTTTATGTATTTCTCACCTGATGAGTAACGTACAACGAATTTTAGCATAGGACATGTGATCAGTGCTGATGGTATACTCTACGAACGTTCTGGATCCTTAAATCATAAGGTAACTTGTTACGTGTGTTGCGTTCGTGTTGGCGCTTGAAGATGTTCACTCTCATATTGGCGTTTTAAAAACTGATGAAGGGGTGTCGACTCGAAAAAGCGCAATTTGAATCAGTTCCAAGCTGAGTTCAAGCTAAGTCGGGCTGATTTTTTGAACTCGAAAATGAGCTCTAGCCGAGTTCGAGCCTGCCCAGCTCGACTCGATTCAGAATGAATCTAACTCGGATTGAACCAGTTCGATTACTCAATTGCTTTGCCATTGATGTTGCTTGCCAAGTGTTTGATAAAATGACTCAACGAAGTGTGGCTGGTGGCGAGTAAGGTATGTATATGAAACAAATACCCTTTTTTTGCTTCTTGATTTTTATGTTGCTCAGAAGGTATTTGATAAAATACCTGTAAAACCATTGCTTCTATTTACATACAAAGGAATTTTGAAGGTGCCGTCCAGGTGTTTGTGGAAATGTTGCAGTGACGAATTCGGCTCGATCTTGGCTCAAACTGGCCCAAGCTGCTGACTGAACCGAGCCGAGCTGGCCAATCAAGCTCGAGGACTGAGCCGAGCCGAGTTTGAACTGAGGTCAGCTAGTGGCCGAGCTGAGTCAAGTTGAGGCCAGCTCAACTCGGTTCGACTCGATGTACAACCCCTAGTTTTGATTGACACCCTCATAAAGGGGCATTGAAAAGTTTGAATGTCATTGCTCGTATTTAAAATCTTTACATGTATACATTTATATATTGGAAAGTAAAGCATCTCTTCATGAAACCCTAGCACATCATTCTCTTAAATGCAGTGATATTGATTGGATATTTGTCAGCTGCATTGCTCTTTAAAAAAATAAAATTAAATTAAAATGGTTCTTATCTAGAGGTGTTTAGTGGATTCCAGTCAAGTTAAATTGTATGGAGTTGTCAAGATGACTTGATGAGGCCTGTTGAGTTCAAATTAGGTCGAACTCACAACCTAGTTTCTCAAAGGCCCAGCTCAACGTCATACTAAATTAATTTGAACCGATTGAATTCCGAGTTAAGTCAACAAGTTTTAGAACTATGGGCTAAAGAATGAAAAAGAAAAGAAAAAATGGGTCACCCACTATTGAAACCAATGTAATGTCACTTTCACTCTCTACATTAGTCACACACCTTCGTATAGTAGTACCATCTCTGTTCGTATATTTCTCCCTCACTCTCTTCACCTGTGTTACACGTAACATAATCCTTATCATGGATAATCAAATATGCCACATACATGGTCCACCAAGTACCACATCAGAATCACGCATGCAACTAGTGATCCTAGTGTTTAATGTAGCCGTGGCTAATTGTCTTTTCACGCAAAAAAATGACATGAAGCAGGTTGACAAGGTTCACCCAATAAGTGTACCTTTCGTGACATCTTAAAAGAGCTTCTTTATTGAAAAAAAAAAAAAACTTCAAAAGTACTCCTTTACTTTAAAAATAAAAATAAAAATCATAAAGATCTATGAGAACGACCTTTAATACAACTTGCAACCGCTCACGTAGATAATTTTCCTTTCTTTCTTAACCATCTATTTGCATAGCACCAATCACTCAGCTAGGAATGTGTAACCCTAATTTGTGTAAAATGGACATTCAACTTGGCCAAGTATTTTTAAAATTTCTACTTGGTTCTAATATTTTGGCCCCACCCAAAGACTCCATGCCATCTTGAATTTTACAAACAAATAGCGTAAACCATCATAAATGCATAAATGCATGATGAATGGCTATTATTGTCCAGATGTCTTCAATCTATGTAGAAACAGGAGAGTTTAGTCAAACATGCTACTTGATCGATCGAGTGAACCTTGGATTAGACAGATTTGTTTCTAAACAGTTTTGGATAAGTTTGGTCGATCGGCCTCGTAGGTTTGAGCGATCGACTATTTACGGATAATATTTATAAACTCTCTAAATCCTTTTAAGCATGTTCGAGCGATTGAACATGTGACTACAAAGATGATTTTTAACATTGATATACACAAAGATAGAGGGATAAACAAGTTACAGTTATCTTAGGTAGAATATCTTAAGAAGGAACTGGTGAAGTTTGAGACAGACAAGGATATATAAACCGGTTAACACACCTTATATTGTTCACTTTTGGCTTTCTTCAGATCAATGCCACATTATAGATGAAGAAAAACAATCTATGTCTCATATGCCCTTACTATTTGAGTATAGTTGGTATCATGGTGTATGCCATAGTCTTTGCGATACCGGATATTTCACATATAGTCGGTGTTGTGGGCAGATACATTTCAAACCTTGACGAGCAACATTGGAATGTTGTGAAATGACTACGTCATTATTTATGAGGTACATTGGACTATATTTTGACATTAAAAAAATGAGAGGAAATTGGTAGGTCATGTGGACGTCGATTATGCGGAAAATGCTGATAACAGAATGTTGACTTTTGGTTACTCGTTTATGTTAGCGAGTGGAGTGATTAGTTGGATGTCGAAGCTTCAGTCTATGATTGCTCTTTTCACAACCGAAGCGGAGTATATAACAATGATAAAGGCTCTTAAGAAAGGTGTTCGGTTGTATGGAATGATGAATGAGTTGGAGCTTCAGCAAGAGGTTGTGCTCTTTAATTGTAACAGTGAAAGCGTGATCAACTTGGCAAAGAATTCGATTTATCATTTTAGAATTAAACATATTTACATTCGTCATCATTTTATTTGACATATGCTTGAGGAATGCATTTTATTCTTAAGAAGATTCACACGAGTGTGAATTCGTCAGATATGCTTACAAATGTGATTTCCATAAAGAAGTCAAATTCTATATGACTTCTCTGGGATCTGACAGAGATTTGATGAAGACAAAGTGTGCATAAAAGGCGACGACGATGACGCTATGATTGAGGCGATTAGAGATGGAGATTGGAGACGTGGTTCATGTGGCCATGATGGAGATTGTTGTCTGAATGTTTTCAATCTGTGCAGAACACATGGGAGTTCGATCGATCAAACATGTTACTTGATCAATTAATTGAACCCCATATTAGACAGATTGGTCTCTGGACAGTTTTGGACATTTCGGTCAATTGACCTAGGAGGTTCGAGCAGTCGATTATTTTCGAATAATACTTATAAACACCCTGAACCCTTTTTAGCATGTTTGAGTGATCGAACATGTGATTGTCGATATATCGATTGAGGTTGCTCGATTAATGTCGATCAATTGATGCTTAGATCGACAATGTACGCAGTTTTATATAATTGCATGATTTGTTTTTTATTCCGGATGTAACACTATATATTGGTGTAATGTGGGATTAGGATATGATTAAGAGAGTTTAAACATTTTTAAGAAGATTTTCTGAAGAGTTTCATATATGTAAGTAAGATCTATATTTTATAATTAATTTTTTATGGTGAATTTGCTGTTGCTTTGTATTGTAGTTTTTTTCCCTCAAAATCGTGTATTCCCGTGCATACTTTATTGCATTTATCCTTCATGTGTTTAATTCGAATTTAGGATTTGCTTCCGCGGTCCTATAACAACCGTGATCTTTCAAAGTTATGCCATGCTTGGACGTCCCATTACATGTAGATAGGCACAGAAACAAATATTTGATTTTAGCAATCCTCTCCCCCAGCTCTCGGACCTTACATTTGAATGTTTTTGGTTGTAATTGTAAAAATAGATTTTATTTTTCTTTAATATTTGTAATTCAAAAGAGAGATTTTTATTGTAAAATTATGAAGGAATCTATATTTTAACAAATAATGCTACGGTTATTAGAAATTAGGCGGAGGTGAATTTTAAAGGATGAGCTTAGAAAATTTTCCTCATTTATTTTTTCTTTCAAAAAGTAGTGAAAGTTGAGACTTGTGGAGCTCATTGGCATGTGTGGCACCTGTAGGTGAGTGTATAACATCTGAACTATGCACCTCACCATGATGGTAACATAAACAAAACATCATGCCAATCTGATCATCAAATGGACCACGCTTGAATTGGGATATTTTTATCAGTGTATATTATTTTAGATTGACCCACTTTATAATTGAATCTCCCTACTTTTAAGTTTCTCTATTAACTAATATTGGTGCGCATATGTTGGTTGTTGGATGACTTGAATGTAAGACACATCACATGGTCCCACAATTCTCCATTATTCATTTCAACGTAAGGAAAAAAGCACTGAAGAAGACCGTTTGATGGTATCGTTTCCCGATATCCAATTCCTGGAGGAATATTCGGCTAAAAATCCTTTGGTGGAGGTTTGCTGAATACATCCTCAGGTACTGCAATACAAGATGGAGATTTTAGCCATTGAATCTAATTTATTTTCTAATTATCCAAACCGTTTATTTGATAGGTCTTACTTTGTAGGGTGGATATCAATAAATAGATTTACTGAGTTAGATCATTTCAACCGTGTTGGCTCTTATGTTTGAATATGGACGGTTACCGTAATCTTTATATAATCCTGATATTAAAATATTTAATTTGAGAGTTTTGATGGGCTTTTCCTATCCAAGGTAAGCCCTATTAGGTATAGGATTTCACAATCAAAAGAATACACTTCCAAACGCTTTTTAGCCTGATGTACCGTAACCCTACCTCTACCGAGCTCATATATATATATATATATATATATATATATATATATATATATATGAAAAAAAGAGTTTATCAACATCAGCTATATATATATATTTGGATATAACCAAAATGAGGAAGATATGAAGCTCAGGTAGGCCACACCAGAAGCAGCACTGATAATAACATCTACTGCTGAAACTTTAGGCGGTCGTGATGTTTATTTTATATCCAGTCCTTTTACAAGCTCACATATAAAACAAAAATTCCACCTTGATCCAAAACTTATGCGGCTACCAAGGATATTTTAATGGTGGCCGTTAAATCTCTAATGTGTGGTCTACTTGAGCTTTAGATCTGTAAATGATATAGAAAAATGGATGGACGGTGTGGATAAATCCACACATCACGATGGGCCTCGCCGAGCCGCGGCCTGTGCCGAGCTCGGGACAGGCGGACGTGGATTGCGTCCAACCCCCGCCCGTCTCTAGCCCCGAACGGGCAGTTCTGTGGGCCTGACAACTGTGATGTATCGGTTTATCCACGCCGTCCATCCCTCCTCTACGATCATTTTAAGGTATAAGAACAAAAATAAGCGAGATCCAAAGCTCAAGTGGACAACACTACATGTGACACTTACATTTAATGCAACTGACATTTAATGTACTGTGCGTTTTGAAATCGGACTGCGTACTGAGTTACTCAGTACGCTCTCATCGTACTGAGTAAACTCTGTTGGGCCTACTGTGAATGCATGTAGTTTATCCACGCCGTCCATTCGTTTTTCCAGATAATTTTAGGGGTTCAACCTAAAATTGATGCATGTACAAAGCTAAAGTGGACCATTCCACACGAAAAAGTGAAAATATTGATTTCCACCTTGAAAACTTTCTAAGGCCCCACTGATGTTTATTTGTCATCCAACCTGTTCATAAGATCAGAAAGACATAGATGAAAGGAAAACACAAATATCAGCTTGATCTAAAACTTCACGTTGGCCTCAAGAATTTTTCAAATTCACACTGTTTCTAGTGGTGTGGTCCACTTAATGTTTAGATATGCTCCATTTTTTAAATAGAGCCCTAAAATCATGTGGTAAAAGAGATGGACAGAGTGGATGCAATGCATGAATGACAGTGGGGCCCACAGAGTTTACTCAGTACGCTAAATGCAGTACGCAATCCTCTTCCGTGCGTTTAATGCAACCAAGCTTATTATTTAGTGTGGTCCACTTGAGCGTTTTATCTGACTCATTTTTATGCTTATACCTTAAAATGATCCGAGAGGAGGGATGGACGGTGTGATAAATAGATACATCACAGTGGGCCCGCCCACATAACTGCCCGTTCTGGGCTGGACGCGGATTGGCTACTCCCCCTGACACCAGCCAATGGCTGGTGGTCGGTGCTCCGTGGGACCCACCATGATGTATGTGTTTCATCCATGCCGTCCATCTATTTTTACGGATCATTTTACATTATGAGACCAAAAATGATATATATATATATATATCAATCTTAAGTGGACCACATTACATGAAACAGTGTTGAATGAGCTTCGACCATTAAAAAACATTTTGTGGCCATAAAAGTTTTGGATCAAGATGATTTTTGTTTTATCCCTTCATCTGGGCCTGTATGACCTAATCAACATATTAGATGTCAAATAAACAGTATAGTGGGCCTTAGGAGGATTTTAATGATGGATATCCAACCACTATTGTTTTCATGTGGTGTGGTCCATCTGAGATATATATACATATAATTTTTGGTATCAAGCCATAAAATGATCTGTAAAAATGGATGAACGGAATGGATGAAACAAATACATCATGGTGGGTCCCACAGAGCACCGACCATCAGCCCCGGGGGAGTAGCCAATCGTTTCGCTTCTGGGCTAGAGGCGGGGTAGGACGCAATCCGCGTCCGGAACAGTCGGGTAGTACCCAATCCGCATCCGTATTTTAACGAGGGAGTCTCTGGTACAGCTGGTTGGACAACAACCTATAGTCACCTAGCTGATAACTTGCAACTTATTAATTAAATATGAAATCCAACCCTTGTAATGGATTTTTCTCACCATAATGATCATTTAATATAAAAAATAGCTTCATATTTTTATCAGATGGCCCACACAATAGAAAAAAAATCCATTGATATATAGTAAATACATTTGCGTTCCAATCGACGATTGTATGTTGCTAATTTTACAAAGGTCATACTCATGAGTCATGATAGACCTACGCATTTGATGAGTTGGATTCTTCACACGTGTGAAAGGTTTGAAGTTATCAGCTTTGAGGAGTGAAATTATAGTACTACGACCGGCTGGACCATGACGTTCTCTACTTTACTCCCGAAGCATTGCAATGTCAGTGGACGCGGATTGCGTCCTGCCCCGTGGGGCCCACAGTTATGTAAGTGTTTTATCCGCTCCGTAATCTCTTTTTAAAGATAATTTTAATATACGAATAAAAAAATGAGATAGATCCACATCTCCAGTGGACCACAAAGTAGGGATTGAACTTCCATCATTAAAAACTTCTTGGGAGCTGGAGAAGTTTCGGATCAAGCTGATATTTGTTTTTTCACTTCATCCACGTTTACATAATCTTATGAATAGTTTGGATGGTAAAAAAACATCACAGTTGCCCTTATAAAGGTTTCAACGGTGGATTTCATTATCACTGCAGCTTCCTTTGGTGTGGTCCACTGGAGATGTAGACCTACCTAATTTTTTGGTTCAAACATTAAAATGATATGTAAAAAGAGATTAACGGCGTGGATAAAACACTTACATAACTGTAGACTCCACAGAGCCCTGCCCGGACGGATAACCGTCCGGGCGGGGGTAGGACGCAATCCGCGTCCAATGCCATGCAGGCCCAAAGGTGGGCGCGGATTTACCGCGGCAGCTTTCGCGGTAAGTTTCTGCATGGAACCATGGTGGGGTCTATCGAGATGTTTGTTAGAACTCTACTCTGTAAACGAGGCTAAAAATGAGCTGGATTTAATACTTAAGTGGGCCTAAAACGTGATCGTTCAACGTCGACTGTCGAAATATTCATGGGTCAGACAACTTTTGAATCATGCTAATATCTGCGTTTTCAGTTCATTACAATGGGACGCGGATTGGCTACTCCGCCTGACACCAGCCAATGACTGGTGGTCGGTGCTCCGTGGGACCCACCATGATGTATATGTTTCATCCATGCCGTCCATCTATTTTTACCGATCATTTTACAGTATGAGACCAAAAATGAGTTATATCCAAATCTTAAGTGGACCACATTACATGAAACAGTGTTGAATAAGCGTTGACCATTAAAAAACATTATGTGGCCATAAAAGTTTCGGATCAAGATGATTTTTGTTTTTTCCCATCATTTGGGCCTCTATGACCTAATCAACATATTAGATGTCAAATAAACAGTACAGTAGGCTCAGGAGGATTTTAATGATATACATCCAACGACTATTGCTTTCATGTGGTGTGGTCCACCTGAGATTTATATATCTCTCATTTTTGGGACCAAGCCATAAAATGATCTGTAAAAATGGATGAGCGAAATGGATGAAACATATATATCATTGTAGGGCCCACAGAGCACCGACCACCAGCCCCGGCTGGTGTTAGGGGGAGTAGCCAATCCGTTTCCATTACAATGGGAGTGACGTGGATGGTATCGATGGCGCGTAAACATCACTTTAGGCTCAGAGAGGTTTCACCAGTAGGAATTTTCCATTGCACTTTTTTCTTTACTGCAGCCTACGTGAGTCTTTGATCCTCTTCGCTATTGGCGTGAGTCTTAAAATTATCTAACAAAATAAATGGATGGGTTGGATTTCTAAAAAAAAATCACGGTGGCTCCACCTTGGCTTAAAATGCAGAAACTTCATACGAAAGGGTAGGAAATCGGCGTCTCATATGCATGCATCCCATCTTTATTGGAGGTTGGGATTTTCGGGAAACTGAATGTCCAATCCAAACAGCCGCATACCTTTCGTAATGTACGCGGATTTACTGCCAATGCCAATGGCTGCAAGTTCTTGCGCTCGAACGTAGGTGGGGCTACCATGATTTTTGTCGGAATCCATTCAGTCTATCAGTTTTTTGAGCTCATTTTATGATATTACGCCAAAATCGAGTAGGAAAATTCCGTCCTAGGTTCGTCAGCAATGTTTACCTGCCATTCATACCGCTAATAACGTTATCTCTATTGAGATTAATCAAAAACATAAATATTAGCATGATTCAAAACTTCTATGGCCCTATGAATATATCAATGGTGAACGTTCAATTATCAAGTTTTCGGCTTACTTGAGCATTGGATAGGGTTTATCGTTGGCCTGATGTCCTAAGATCAAATTAGAAACAGATCGATAGAAAGTATTTTAAAAACATATCAAAATGAGGCCCACCTATTTCCTAAGAACTCCTTGCGAAGGCCTTTAGCAGGAAATTCAGGTGCCATTGTAATAGCTAAAGCTGCTCATGTAAATTCGCACTAAGGGCTTGTTTGATTTTCTAATTACTGAGGTAAATGGGTTATAATTATTTACCTCTGATTTACGGTTGAATTTCCAAGATGATTTGACCGCCACCTTTAATTTATAGCACTCATTGCGTCACCATATGAAAAAAAAGAAGTTAAATTATGGGGCCCACCTTGATGTTTTTGTATTATCCACACCATCCATCCCTTTAGCCAACTCATTTTAGGGAATGAGCCAAAAAAAAAAATGCAAATCCAAAATTCAAGTGGATCAGACTACTGGAAATAATGGGAATTGAACTACTATCATTGAAAGCTTCTTGAAGACCGTGAAAGTTTTGGATCAAACTGATATCTTTGTTTCCACTTTATCCATGACTGTGTGACCTTATTAACGGGTTGGATGACAAATAAACGTCACTGTGAGTCCTAGGGAGAAAACAACTTTCAACCATTAACGTTTTAATAATCCTCCTAAGGTGTGGTCCACCTGAGCTTTTTATTTTCCTCATTTTTGGGCTCATGCCTTAAAATGTATTTTTTTAAAGTATGGATGGTGAGGATAACTCATATATATCATGGTGGGGCCTGCATATTTAAATAGTAATAAAAACCTTTATATGGACCGGTTTTCCAAACGTAATTCACGGCGACTTTCAAACGGCTGTAAGTAATCAATAATGAGGTAATTCCGTGTATTTGCTGGAGGAAATTAAAAATCCCCAAAGGGTATCCTGATGTATATATTTTATATCCATGCTGTCCATCCCTTTTTCCGGCTTATTTTACGGCATGCACAATCAATGAAACAGATATCGAAATCTCAGGTAGACTGCACCGGAAACATTGATGATTGATCGTTAAAAAATTCTTATCAGCCACGTAAATATTCCGATCAAGCTGATATTTGTAATTTACCTTTGTCAGTATTTTTGACCTTAAAAACAAGGTGGATGAAAAATAAATATTATGATAGACCCCACAAAGCTTATAATGGCAAGTGTTTAATTACCACCGTTTCCCCTTGTGTGGTCCACCTGAGATTTTGAGCTGCTTCATTTATGGGCCATGCCTTAAAATTAACTTGAAAAACGGAAAGACGGCGTGGATATCCAAAACATACATCATGGTGGGCCCCACAGTTAGGGATGCACCGAAACCGTGCCCTTGCAAGACGGGCCTCACGTATTGAAATGTTCAGCCCTTCCGTCCATATTTCAAAGAAAAAGAATCAAATAATCAAATCGTTGGAATATTCCTATCCAGCAGTTTTATTTTTCCTATCCCGTCCAATGTATGGTCCACCGAATGAATGGTTTCGATCATTGGAAAATCACCCCAGATCCCAAAGAAAGTACCCACGTACGGGAGCCACAATGCCTGCCGCCCTAAGCTGTGGACCCCACCTTGATGTATATGTTATATCCACTCCGTTCATCCGCTTCTTTGGCTCATTTTAGATCAAGATCCCAAAAATTAGGTAGATCCAAACTTTAAGTGAACCACACTCCAAAGTAAAAAATGGGGATTGAATGCCACCATTCAAAACTCTTTGAGGGCTAAAGAAATTTTGGATTAAGATATATTTTAGCTTTCCATTTATCCACATCAGAATCACCTTATGAACGGCTTGGATGGCAAATAAAAAATCACAATGGGCCCTACGGAGATTTCAACGGTGGTCGTCATTATCAAAACTGTTTCTTGTGGTGTGGTCCACTTGAGATTTATATCTGCATCGTGTTCAGTACGGTGCCAAAAAATGATCTGTAGAAACAGATGGACGGCATAGATATAATACATACATCACGGTAGGTCCCACGGAGCTTAGGATTGTGGGAATCTCGCGCAGACTTATCTACCTGAAACGAAAGGTCGGCGCAGGGGGTGCGCACGTTAAGAAATCTGAGGCTTTTTTTCTCTATCTTCACCCCACCTAAAGCAAATATCATTCTCTCTCTCCAACGAAAACCCTCCATAAAAAGGAAAATTACAAAAAAACCTCACTCGAGTTGGAACGGAAACCGTTGGCTGCTTTTCCCTCTCACTCGAAAAAAGCTAAAAGGCTATTTCTTTCTTTTCTTTTTTCATTTCTTTGTTTAAAAAGAGTATTATCTGTTTTGAGAATATCTGCTGCGGCTGCTGCTGCTGCTGATGTTTGAAGAAAATTCAATTAGAATATGCGAATATGCTTTTCGACTCTTGAGTGATCTCTGTCGTCTTTGGTGATTGCGATGTCACGGTTTCGGAAGTGACCTTCTCTTATTCATTTAATTTTTTAAATTTATTTGATCTTGTTGGTTTTTTTTTTTTTTTAAATTTTAAACGAGAAGATTCGACGGTTATCATGGGTTTTTGAGCTGGTTATGGTGAGAATTTGATTTTTGTCTTTCTGGTTCATGATCAAAAACCATTTTTTGTTGGGTTTTTAAATGGGTGTCGTTTTCTTTTGAGATTTCTTCTATTTTTCCTTTGTTCTTGTTTTTCAATATAAAAACATTAAATTCGGTGTTTTTTTTAGTGAGACGTGAGATTTCACGATTTGGGTTTTCTTCCGTTGGTGTCAAAAACCTGTAATTAGTCGGTTTTTGATGAAAAAAATTGAGGTTTTTCGATCTGGTTCGTCTTCGTTTGGGTCGTAAGCTGGATTTTTAGCTGGGATCGTTTTTTAAAATTATTATTATAAAAATTTGAGGTTTTGCGATCTGGGTCGTTTTCTTTCGTGTTCAGGAATCTCTAATTTCTGTGGGGATTGGGGAGAGGTTGGATTTCGATAGGAATTCTGGGGTTTTGTAGTTCAGAACATCCTCTTTCACTTCGAAGACGGCGTTTCTGATGAATTTGGGGAGTTCCCCGGGCTGGGTTTTGGGTTACAGAGAGGATTTGAAGTTTCAAGATCTGGGTCTTATCCGGGGCTTGATTAATGGGGATAATTTGAGATTTCGTGATCTGGGTCTTTGAGGAAATTGATTTGGGAGAAGATGAATGCGGTGGAGAGGCTGAGTAGCTACATCTCCCGGGGTGTTTATACAGTTTCGGGTCCTTTCCACCCTTTTGGAGGAGCTGTGGATATCATCGTCGTCCAACAGCAGGATGGTAGCTTCAAGTCCAGTCCTTGGTACGTCCGGTTCGGGAAATTTCAAGGTATGTTGAAGACTAGGGAGAAGGTTGTCAATGTAAGTGTCAATGGAACAGATGCCGGCTTTCACATGTACTTGAATCATAAGGGAGAAGCTTACTTTCTCACGGAGGTGGACAGCAATGAAGGTGGCAGCGTCTTCTCTTCTCCATCTTTGGGCGATGAGACGAACAACCGGTTGCAGAACGGGAGGTTGACGAACACTCAAGGCATGGATTTCGATGGTAATCAGTCGAGTTCGGTGATGCAGATTGATGTAAGTAACGGGAAGATCATGTCGAGGACGAATTCACAGCGGCCTCGGATTTTTGGGCTTATGTTTGGCCGGAAGTCAATGAAGGACGAAGACAGGCTTAAGAAAGGAGATGCCAACATGCAAAGGGTAAATTCATTGGAGCGTGCTGAGATTGCTGCAGATCTCTTGGAGGTGAAGTGGTCCACCAATCTTCAGACCAGTAATAGAAGGACGGGTACTGCTGCTTGCTTATCAGCTCCTGAGACACCAGCTGAAGAGAAACATAAGGATCTGCAGGTTGGTGACAAACAAGAACCATGTAGCCCATCTGTGCATGATAGCAACGACCATAGTGTTGCAAATGTAGAGAATTCCTACGGGATAACCAGTTCGAAACATCCCTGTTTACAAACCCATGGGCAAATCTTGCAAAGCAGTGAAGTTCATGATGTAGAGAATGCTCGTTCCAATGAGGTGTTGGCTTCTGAGCTGAGCGTTTTTCATTTGCAAGGTCCCAGTTTTGATGAGTCGGAAGTGGGCCTGGTTGGCGATTCAAGTGACTTCAGTGACTCTAATACAGAAAAGGCATCCGATAGAAACGATGGTATTTTAACAGCGCATGTTTCCGAGAAGGAAAATGGTGGAAGAGGAGTTTCTGCCTACATCGACAGCGAAACATCTATAAATTTGAGTGCTGGGATCAATGCTTCTGGCAAAGGAGGCCTTGAGACCCTGAGCTTTTCGAATGGAGGAGGTGAGGAAGTTGAGGTTTACACTGAAGTTTTAAATGGCACAACTGAGCTTATTTCCGAGGTAAATTCAAAAACAGAATCTGATTTACTCATAGTTAAAGAGAGTTTATATGGATTTGATGACTCAAGTTTACGGTTATCTAGCGGTGAGAATTCCTTGGAGTCTCATACTCTGAAAGTTGAATATGATGACAAAACGGCTTCTGAAAAATCCATGGAAAAAAGTATTAGCTTCGAGGCATCTTCTACTGACGGTGGACCAATCCAATTGGAATCCCTCTCTTCTCTCGATATACAGTTGCTAAGTTCTGGTTCCGTTGAATCTGAGATGGTGGAACTCATTCACCAAGATACAGTAGTTGAGAAACTTGCTCCAGAGATGACTTTGGAAACAGAACCATCAGAAATTTTGGAAAACCAATTTCAAATGCATGAGCTGACTTTTTCATCTTCAGTTGTTGACAGTCATCAAGAATCTAACAACGATTCTCTGCCTGAGAGACTTGTGAACTCCAGCATGCCACCATCAAACAGTTTTGAGGAAGATCAATTCCTTTTCGGCAATCCCGATGATTTTGCAGTCAGCGAAATCAGATATGAGGAGTTGATTTCTGAGGATTCTGTCAAGACGGGTGTTCAAGAGACAGAAGGCATTGGAGAGCAGCATGAACCGAATAGTATAAATCATGTGTCGCCTCTAACTCCAAATCGATTTTTTGGGCCCCGATCATTTTCTACTGCAGGTTTATATTCTGCGGGTCTCGATGAAGACCTCTCGATGAATACTTTCGAAGCCTCACCCGAGGAATCACATGGTCGAACCGGCCCAATAAGCATTCCAAAAAGTCGTAGATGTACAGGGGAAGTTGCACACTTGGTAGGATCTTTGCCGAATATCCAGGCCCATCCATATGAGCTTGAAAGGTCTAATGTTCTTCGACCTCTAAGTCGTTCTATGGATTTAAGTTCTGAAAGTTCGAACTGGGGCATGCTTAGGAAGGATTTCTCAAGTTCTTTAAAGTTGAAATCAGCCACTGAAAGCCACATAGTACGGGACCATCCAACGGCGGATGCTACAGTGGTTGATACTCTGAGCATAGCGCATGAACGAATGTCAAGTAATCCTGCTGTTGGTAAGACAATTGGTTTTTTCTTCTAATCCATCTCTTAAGTACCCCTCAATATTTTGTGAGTTTTCCACCATCTCTTAAATAGGGTGACTCATCCACGCACGTTGGATACATTTAAACCCCCACCTAAATCGGCCAAATTACAGATGGAAGATGAAATCATGTTTACCACATGATCTTGGCGATCCAATTTGTGGGCCATCAAATGCATGGTTACAAAGAAAATGGTCAGAGGTACAAATTCAACTACAGGTATCAACAGGTATCAAATGGTTATGATTGTCCGATCAGTGTGATTTCGTGATCTGCTCCATCCACTCATGATTTGGATGTCTGGATTGACTGTTGATGTACACATATGCTATGTGTGTTGTTGATGAGTCACCATAAAGAAATAGTGGAAAACCCAGATGGCTTTGGGTGTACTTCTGTGGTGTTAATCCATTTCATGTCCTGTGCGCAGAGATATCCCTTTGTAGACACTTGCTGTTTGAAGGGATGGGGGCTGATGCTGCCTCTCGAGCATTCGATACTGAAAAAGTAGATTTGAAGAAGTTCAGTGATCTGGGTCCATCAGTTATGGAGAATGATAACCTAGTTGTAAAAATAGGTGGCCGTTATTTACCATGGGATGTGGCTGCCCCGATTGTTTTGGGGATGGTTTCGTTTGGTCTGGGACTAACCTTTCCGCCAGAAGGCATGATAGCTGTGGACCAAGTTGAAAAAACTCTTGAAGGTGATCTGTCAAGAGCGGTTGCCCCCTCTGGCGGAAGTTGGAGGCTTTGGCCTTTCAGTTTCAGAAAATCGAAAAGTGAGATCTCTGTTCGGCCAGCTCGAGATGGCCCCAAAGGCAAAGGAGCTGAGGCTGATAACAATGCTTCAGAGAACTCCAGGGAGGCTACTCGGGAAAACAAAGCGAACAAAGCCTGGACTCCGAAAAAGAAGGCGGTGCGGGTGATTGTTCCAACGTCTGAACAGCTGGCTTCCTTGAATCTGAAGGAAGGGCGGAATGTGATCACCTTTACATTCTCAACTGCAATGCTAGGAAGGCAGCAGGTTGTTGTTTCCGCAATTCAAAATACTAGCCTATTGCATTGTTTTTAAAAATTTTATTTTCTATTCTGCCTACTTGAAATGTATTCTTTTGAAAAGGTGGATGCAAGAATTTATCTGTGGAAGTGGAACACTCGCATTGTTGTCTCAGATGTTGATGGTACAATTACCAAGTAAGTTTTGGATTTGTTCTATTAAATTATACCTTGTATATTGTTATATGGCTAAGGATTGAGGAAAGTACAGTATCATGTTTGATATTTACACTTCTAGCAAGTCTATGCTTTGTGACATGGGCATGTGTGCTCGTTTCAGACATGGGAAAACCTGACAAGCTGACACACCCATGTAGATATATGATGATACGTGGAAGGTATTATCATGTAGCTTTAGTTCATAAATGCATAATCTATAGATATTTGTATTGACATATGTATACTATTTATAACACAAGCAACTTTTGGACATTTTTGCCCTCACAATTAGTTTCTCTAGGGCGGAGACATTTGGATATTCTAGGGACACAGGAAGACATTTCAAATGCGGATGGGGGTATTTTGGGAACTAAGAAGTGTGGCTGTTGTCGGTAGTACGGTTTAGATGAAAAAAGCCTGCAATGGCTGAGATTATTCTACACACCAAGCAGCAGTTTGACAATTTTACCCATGTAATTAGTTAGAGAAGACGCGAGAAGACGCATGAGGTTGGTTTCTCCAAGGGAAAATTTGCCCTTTCACTCCTTGCAGGTAGTCCACACCTCTCTCCTCCTTTTACATCTGGTCTACATAGAAGGCAAGTTTTGAGGAAGTCTATGTGACAGAGGCTCTATGGGACCTACCATGATGACCGTGTGAAATTCACTTAATACATCTGTTACGCCAGCTCAAGTTAGGATGTCAGCCCCACAAAAGAGGGAGATTGGACATTCGAGTGGGCCACAAAGTTTTAAACAGTTGGAACGGGTCGTCCACTGTTCAACCCTTCTCTCTTTCTAGCTTTGTGTATAAGCTTACGTGTAGCCTCACTCTTTCCCTCTCCCTCTCTCTTCTTTTTTCTCTCTGCTAAGCGTCCCTCCTTCCCTCTCCTTTCCTCTCTCCACGTACGTTACATGTTCCACACCCCCTAGTTAATATAAGAAGGAAAGAACTATGTCAGTTGCTGTATAAATACTGCTAATACACGGGACTAAAAGATTGACTCAGTTTTTCTCCGATGTCTTGTAGCATGTCTGACACAGGTGATCAGAAAATGTCTTATTTATTTTTTCAGAAAAGGAGTGTCCTTGTCACATAGATTCTTCTATCTTCTATAAGTAATCTTGCTTAATTGTTCTGGGTATGAACCAATTGTTTTTTACCACGTACGACCAGTGACGGTTCCATTAAAAATAACTTTGGTTTTCTGTCCTATAACTTCATTGATTCAGATGTTTTAGCCTTTTAGGCATATAATGTAGTAAAGCTGCTGGTTTTTCTCATCTCTTCTTTGTGGCAGTCAATGGGCCTGTCCTGGACCAAGCAAACTGAAAGTTTTGAAAATGGCTGCCCTTGACCAGGCCCGTACCAACACAGCCCCATTCTTTTGTCAATAGCCCCATTTAAATCTGACTGCCAACAGTTTTAGGACTTAGGAATCACCTACTCTCATTTCATAGTTTGTTTGTGAATTAGAGGATACGTAGCTTCTCTGATATCTGCTGCTTTCCCAAATACATGAAACGTTTTATGGATGCATCTGACTATTCTTGTGTTTCATGTGGATCACAGATCAGATGTGCTTGGACAGTTCATGCCTATGGTTGGGAGAGATTGGTCACAGTCTGGTGTTACGCATTTATTTTCTGCAATTAAGGTTCGCTTCTTGTATGCCTTTGTTTTGTGTTTGTAATGAAAATTTTATAATTCTTACATGTTATTTGGGGCTTGGACTCCACAAATGTGCATTTGATCTACTGCTGGGGAAGAGAATTGATATTCTTTTGCATGGGGCGTAGAAACTTGTTATATTGTTTCTTTTGGATCTCATTGTCGGAAAATGTCATCTGCACATACATCGCCCACCAGTGTTTTAAATATCGATGATATCAGCCGATATATCCCACGATATATCTTGTATCCCACCAATGCGATACAAAACACACAGGTAGTGCCTATATGTCCTACCTATTCGATCCAGTGAGCGTTTTCAATTTTTGATCCATATTTTTGTTTTAAATCATGGTAAACCAGTGTCAAATGGTTACAAATTTATGATTCTTCATGTTTTCCATGAAAAATTATGGATTTGGAACTTTGATTTCGAGATTTGGGGGAGATGGGTCAAGTTGTGGAAAATTGAGAAAAATAAAAAATTCTCAATTTCTCACAAATCATTTGCGATCTTTGTATCCAAAAACAAAATTAAACATGTATGTAACCCGATCTGGTGATTCTTCTTTTGCTTTTGAATGTATGTCTTCTTATGTTCGTAAATTATATGAATAAACTTTGAATATACTTGCATTGGTTTGGTTGGAAAGCACTTATATTAGGGCCACATACAAAGGAAACCCCTATTATGTGCACTTTTTCTTTTTGGTAATGTTTTGATTTCTAAGTGTGTGTTGATGTCTTTTTCAACAATCCCTGAAGTTTCATTGAAAACTTCGATTGATTTCCCAATGTTCCCATGTTTCCCAACAACAATGATACATTACGCAATACAACTAATATATCCCATGCGATAACCTATATTTATCTATATCTCAAGGGTGCGATACATTACACGATAATGATATTTAAAACATTGTCGCCCACTAGTGTCAATCTTCTCTATTTGTTGAATACGTTAGATTTCTGTTGAGTTCCATTCAATTATTATTAAGAGCTCATTCTTGTAAGTCATGCTTCATCAAATATAAAAATTCTTCATGTATGAATTCTCTGATTTTATTTTATTTTATTTTAAAATTCTTTTTTCTTTTTTGAGTATATCCTGTAAAAAAATAATCCTGCAAAATTGAAGCCATTTATCTCTCTATAATTTTTTTTTTTTATTGTTTTAAAGATTTCCTTTTTTGTGGATCTTGTGATGTAGAAGTTTGTTCTTGATTGAAGCTTTGGCTAATTGAATCTTCAGCTTAAAAGTTATGAAATTTTTGTGCAAGCTAAAAAGTTCTTGATCAGATGAAAGAACAGTTGCTTAAGTCATAGCCTCAGCCATCACATTCCATTGGATTTTTTTTCTCAGGTGTTATGAGTGCTACTACAAACAACCAATCATTATGTGTAATGAACCGTGCTTTCAATCTATTAATGTGAACCATGTTAATATGTTTGTTTTCTATAAGAAGCTATGTAGCTATTAGTTAACTATGAGCCAATTATAGGCAGACTGGGCAGCTATATCTCAGTTTTGTGGTGAAATGTTTGATGTATATCTTATTGAATTGGGCTGTGTGATTCTTCCTGGGAAAGAAAAGAAATAATAATAAAAAAAGAATTGGGCTATGTGATGCAGGCATGTATCCCATGTGGCTTGGCATAGGATATTGCGTTGGTGATTTTATCTGAGTAAAGTAAAATCCCTAGTTTAGAATGTTGGACAGTCAAGGAACAACATGTTCATAGGATGAGGTTGGAATGTGTATGTTGAGATTGAGTGGCAAGACGAGGAATGATAAAATTAGAAATGAAAGCATTCAAGGGAACTTAAGGAGTAGCACCAATTGGTAATAAAATGATGGGAAGTAGACTCAAATGGTTTGGGCATGTGCAACAGAGACCAAGAACTGCACTGGTTAGGAGTGAGTTGGTTCAAGTCGAAGGCTCTATATGGGCAAGGGGAAGGTCCAAAAGGACGTAGGAGGTAGTAAGAAAACACTTGATGACCTATGGTTTAACTGAGAATATGGTCCTTGATAGAGTGGATGGTGGAACCAGATTCATGTAGCCGACCCCAATTAGTTGGGATAAGGCTTAGATGATGATGATAGTGAACTAAAATCCTAGTTTAAGAGATTCTCGTGCACAAGTTTCAAACTGGTGGAGATTATATAGAAATTTATTGTAGTAGATTTTGGGGGGGAAAGGGGGAAAAGAGATGTAGGTAATACATGCCCAACTTTTGATCATTCACCTGTTCTTGTTTTTTACATGCCCAACTTTTGATCATTCACCTGTTCTTGTTTTTTTACATGCCCAAAAGATAATTGGTTGTTGCTTAACCTAATTGGTATTAGGTGCAGTAGCTGGTGGGATGTTTTGTGGAAATCTAACTTGCATCTTGGTACTTGCAGGAAAATGGATACCAGTTACTCTTTCTTAGTGCACGTGCAATTTCTCAGGCCTACCTCACCAGGCGGTTCCTTTTCACCCTTAAGCAGGTGCTGTATAAAGAGTTGGTCTTCAATTCTGTACTTTTGGGTGGTATTTGGGGTGTTATGCCAACTTGCTGTTGGTGGGACTTCTGAGCCAACAAGAGTGATAGAACCTTTTTCTTTCCCCATCCTTTCCACCCCAATTCACAAGTGTAATATGTACAGGCTCTTGGGCATTCTTGGCAACCAATTCGGTGCTAGCCTATCATGTTGACCTTGTGGCCTTAGAAATTTGAGGATTTCATCTTCTTTTGTATATTTTGTATATCTATTCATGTATTGAATCTATTCCTAAGGAAGGAATAGATTGATGTTTAGGAATATGCATGCCTTGGAGATAATAATGTACTTGTGCTTGCAGGATGGAAAGGCACTACCTGATGGACCAGTTCTCATTTCCCCGGATGGGCTTTTTCCCTCGCTGTACAGAGAAGGTAATTTGCTTACTCAAGTTCTTTCTTATGACTGATCACTGATGCATTATGATGTTGTAGTTATTGATTATGCCAGATATTCAAGGTCACATTGCATGCTAGTATCACATGTGATGTTCTCAGTTCTCCCAGTATATGATCCAATCTTGTGGAAAGAAGCTCTTCCCTTTGGGACTGTTTGGATGCAAGCAAAGTTGTGTTCCAGACTATCTGGATCATGCCGTCTTGGATAGGCTATTCAGCTTATGCTGTCTTGGACTAGCTATTTTATTCATTGTTTGTCAAACACCCTAGACCAAGGAGTAAAATTGAATTGTGGCACATCCAGGGAACTTAAGGTGGATGGTGGTCCATGTAGCATTTGTTGCATATGTGCTCATTGACACATGTAGGGAGCTTGAAAATTGATAGTGGCACAAGTTGTATGTAGGGTGCTTGAACGTGGACATCGAGGATTGTTTTCATGTACTAAAGTTGGAACTAAGGATAAGCTTTCCTCATCTTTACTTCACCTTGTTAAAGAGATGTCATTCTTAATATGTTTCACCTCATGGGTAGAGATTGTCCTTATTTTCCTCGATTCTTGTGCATAAATGAGTTAGACAAACCATGGACAAACTGTCTGCGACAGACATCTTATGATGGCCATAACTTTGCTTGCTTGCATCGAAACAACTACCAAACAGTTCATTGGAACTGAACCTGTTCAAAAAGAGTTGAAAACCTGACTCAACTCAATGTTCAGTCGAGTTGGGTCAACTCGAAGACCTCATTGATTCTTCAGAAGACTTGGTAATAAATATTTTCTTTTGAAAGATGATGTAATTTATTAAAAGCCGAAAGGTCAACAAAAGAAAAACAAAGTAGAAACATGAAGGAATATTGCGCCTCCACAAACTGAACTCATCCACCCTGAATCTCCAGACCCACTCACTCAATAACGTTGAATCAATGATGTCGATTCTTCTAATACCCGCGCCCCCATCAGCGTACGGTCTGCAAATCTCTCTCCAATTCAATAGATGGAATTTACCCTTAGCTGCTCTGCCTTACCAAAGGAAGTCCCTTCTAAGCCTATCAATCCTCTCAAGAATAGATTTTTTTTGAAAGGTCCTCTCAAGAATATATTTAGGACACCAAAACAGTGACTTAAAATAGAGAGGGAGATTGGATAGGGTCACCTTCATTAATGTAATTTTACCCCCAAGAGACGAGAGTTTACTCTTCCATGGCAAAAGTTTCCTCTCCATTCTCTCAATCACCTTGTCCCACAGATGTTTTGCGGGCTTGCCGACATAGAGAGGAAGGCCAAGGTGAGGGGAGAGAGCTAGCGCGGCATCCGAAAATGCTAACCAACCGAGAGACCTCCTCCTTTGGCAATAGGATCACAAGAAGCTCACTTTTAGCGAGGTTAATTTTGAGCCCCAACACAACTTCGAAACATCTGATAATCTTGATGAGATTGTCCACCATGGACTCATCAGCATCACAAAAAAGAAGGATATCATCTGTGAATTGGAGGTGGATGACCTGCTGGGGAACATTTTCAACTTCGAAGCCCCAAAAGAGACCCACAGATTGGCCTTTGATTCGCATCCTACTCAAGGCTTCAGAGACCACCATGAACAAGAAGGGAAAGAGAGGGTCCCCCTGACGAAGATCCCTTGAGGCTTTGAAAAGGCCAAACAAAAAGCCATCAATGAAAAGCCAAACGGAGAACCATAATTAATAAAATAATGTTTTAAAATAAAACAAAATTGTTGAACTAGTAAGAGATGTGATGAAGAAAGAGTGAAAAAGGGCAACCCTTTCTTTCATAAGATTTTTCCCCCAAACAGAACCCATTTTAAGTTATAGAACTTATTTTACTTAAAAATAAGTCCAGACATGATTAAATCTTGGCAGATTACATTGAGTCAACTGGGCTTGGTCAAATTGAGTTTTCGGTCGAATCAGGTTGAAATATGATTTTGAGTCCAACCCTCCTCCCCCCAAGTTTCCTGTCCATGCGTTCTTGTTGGTTGAAACTTAAATTGACATGAATTATTTGTGCTGCCATGTATTCATACATTGTTTTTATAATTTCAAGACCTGAAAGAAGTTTCCGGCTGAATTGTTTGTAGTTATTAGAAGAGCTCCTCATGAATTCAAGATCGCATGCCTGGAGGTAAGTCCTAACTTTTACATTCTAACTTCACTTACGAGGCATGTATGTTTCTAAAAACCAAAATTCTATGGTATCACTTAAAACTACTTCAGTTGTATATTGAGCATTACATTGGTAGAAAACTGCAGTTGTATTACTATTGCTTTTTCAAACTGCTTGTTGCCTAAACGAGACTTCAGTCTGGGTAATGGGTGGCATTTCTTGTTTTCTTTATCCCCATCAAGTTTTGCTTATGGTTTTCCAGATTCCATGCAAGTAAATTTCACTCTTCTTTACATATATCACCATCTTGTCCTCAGCTAACTAGCCGTTTATTTGTTCCCTTTCTCTTTTATGGTTTTTAAATTAGAAACAGAGATAAAAGATCTCCTAATAGAGGATGCGTTTATGGAGTAGTTGCTTACCATGCATTCCGTTCTCCAATTTACCACAGGATATCAGAGCATTATTTCCTCTTGATTGCAACCCATTCTATGCTGGTTTTGGCAACAGAGAAACTGATGAGTTTAGCTACCTTAAGGTTGGAATGCCAAAAGGCAAGATCTTCATTATCAATCCCAAGGTATTATTTTCTTTGTAATGCTATATTTTATTACCAAATGGGCTATAAAAATCGACAGTGACCTTATACATCTTTCCGACCCCTCTTGATCCTTGAGAATGCAGGGGGAGGTTGCCGTGAACCGCCGGGTCGATACAAAATCATATTCTTCTCTTCATTCTCTCGTGAACGGCATGTTTCCGGCCATGTCGTCGGCTGAGCAGGTTGCCACTGCAAACGATGCTTCCAACTCTCGTTTTTAACCTAGGGTGCATTGGATTGAGTTATCTTAACTCTGTCTTGGTCAAGTATGAAACTGTGGGAATTGGCATAGTAGCAACACGGTCTAACAATAAGCTGAGCGTGGATAGGTATTTTGGTTCCATATTCTGAAGTGCAGCTGGCAATTGGTTGGAGCTGGCTTCCTGGCATGGCCCGCCAATGGGCCAGTCTTGTGCCTGATTTTGGCCCACCAAATCAACAAGCCTGGTGCACGTCTGAATTTCATACTCAATTTCGCCTGAATCCAGGCCTGATAAATAAGAAGGGCTGGATCCAGCCTATCCCACCCTCATTCTAAATGTCTACTTGAGAACAAATCTGAAATTTCAGCTAATTTTTTAATTTCAGGAGGACTACAATTCATGGAATTATTGGAAAATGCCCCTTCCGGAGATCAATGTCTGAAGCTAAAACAACTTCATACCAATAAGAGACACCTGCCTTTATCAACTGGAGGCAGATACGGAAGGACTTGTTGGCGTGCCTGCAGATTATGGGAATCATCCAGGTAGAATTCTCTCATCTTACCATAAACCTTTCCTGCCATAATGTGTAACTGTAAAACCCCATCTATGGCTGGAAATGGGCTGGGCGCAGGCATAGCAAAATCAAAGTTTTGGAGTACGCCCTTCCCAAGCAGTTCAAAAATCAAGCCGAAATCAAATCCGAGTCCAACCTTTGCCACACTACCCTCACCTTTCCCAAAAGCACACCTTTTTTTTTTTTTTTTTTTTTTTGAGTGTTCCCTAATAACTTAATGCTACTTTTCTTCGAATGAAGAATTTACTCATGATGGTTTTTTGGAAATTTTCATGAGTAGCCCTTATATTGGAAGGCGTTTGTTGTTTTTTCCCCTCACATGAGTTGTTAGAGTTACCTTGACATTGATTCTGTGAAAGATTTTCTTATTCTTTGTTTGATAACAAAAAGGCTAGTTGTGACATCAAATCTTCACTTTATAACCATACCTTAATTATAGACGGGATGTATTTGCATGCGTGTGCTATGAATAAAGTGAAAACATCACTATCTACCTTCCTTTTCAAGCCTTCTATTTACTTTTGTGATTTCGTTGTCAGGCATTCCCTTCTGTGAACGCTTCTTTTTCAACACCCAAGCGAGTGCACTTTTTTGGAACTTTCTGTAACACATCTTAAAATGGCAAACATGTGCAAGATCCAAGCTGATCTTCAGGCGGGCACTGTACCGCATGAATGCTGATTGTCAGACATGTATGTTGAATGTGAACCATTGTTCAATTTCTCTTACTTGTCCATTCCTTTCGTACAATTGTGGCCCACCTGATGATCAGATGGGCATATTTTTGAAACAAGGGAATCCACATGGTGGGGCCCTCATGAACTGCTAAAATATTGCACCTGTGGCATCAAAGTGCCCTTATCAGTCCTCTTTTCTTTTATGCAGTTTGTTCTGAGCATTTTAATAGTTGCGGCGTGTTGTTGGGGTGTCACTCGATGCTAACTAATATGAAATTGTGCAGCCGTGGTGTCAATACATGAGCTACTATGTGCTCCACTGGTTGGTTATTCTGGGCCCTTGATCTGATGGCGGTGGGACGTTACCTGTACAGGCAAATGAAATGAAGATCTGGATCTTTGGCATCGTTTGATTTAGTTTATAGAGGTGGATAGTGTAGGTCATGAGATTGCAAGCATTGTAACAATGTCTATGCATGCACTTCAGTGTGCTAAAAGAAGTCGCATACTTGAAGAACATTTGTATCATTTGTTCATAGCTATATATGTAATTCATTCATCTATACTGTTTTCGATTGCAGATGTTTGTTGTTTGGGGCATGCTGTATCAGGAAAGCTTCCAGACTGGATGATCCTAACCATCCAATTGCAAATGGATGGATGGAAGAAATAATTATTGAGAACTGGTCACAGAGCTAATTGTATCACTACTTGCGGTGCCGTGCCATCTTTTCTACCAACATATCACTCGTGTAGGACATCTGCACCATCAAAACGGTGTGCCTCACCCTGAAGATGACCCTTCTCTATAATCAGACTCATCTGATCACTAGGCGGACTGCACATGTTAAGCTAGATTGTTGGTTGTCCGATGGTTTTGAAGGTGTGGCCCACCTGACAATCAGAACGGCATGGCCTGGCTTTTTGTACTAGGTCGTCTTCATGGTGGCGCCATTTTCATGTATTGATGTCCTAAACTAAGTGGCATGTTGTCTGGAAAGATGGTATGCTACCACAATTTGTGGTACTTTGCCTGTATATGATCAGTTCTAAATATAATTATTCGGATTCAATGGGCGAAAGTTCTCTGATTGGATGGTGAGGATCACCCAGGTGGAGTGTTTCGGGAGTGGCTGCAGCCTCGCCGAAGACGGTATGGCCCTTACTGTGGGTCGCACCTGATGTATGTATTCTATATCTATGCAGTCCATTTATTTTTCTAGATCATTTTAGGGCATGAGCCCAAAAATGAAGCAGATCCAATTCTCAGGTGGACCATACCATAGGAAACAGCCGTGATAGATCATTAATGAGCCACATAAGTTTTGGATCAAGCTGATATTTGTTGTTTCGGTTCATTCAGGTTTATGTGTCCTTATCAACAGGTTGGATGGCAAATAAACATTATGGTGGGCCCTAGAAAGTTTGTAACAGTGTGGTGTTCAATCACCGTTGCTTCCTATAGTATGGTCCGCCTGAGATTTGGATCTTCTTCATTTTTTGGCTCATGCCCTAAAATGATCTGGCAAAACAGATGGACAGCGTAGATATAGAATACATATATCAAGGTGGGCACCATGGTAAGCGTGCATGGTCTTGGGTGAGGCCGGGCCGCACCTATTCCGCTCCTGAGTGATTCTTGGTTAGGGTGTATTGGTGGTGGTGCTCAGGCAACGTCATGCCGATGTAGTCAGATTGGTCAGGATGACTGTGTTGTACGGAAGCTCCCCATACAATCTCTCTGGGGGCTGTTTGGATATGGAAAATGGGAGTGGAATATGTTGTGATAGTTGTGGAGCATAGCTAGATAGCTGGAAATACTTTTTGAATCAGCAATCCGTGCATTTTATATGTCATTTGAATGCATGGACAATTCTCTTATCTCCACGGATCCATATCTCAAGTGGTAGACTCAGTGCAAAACAAGGTATTTTTTGTTTTTTAATCATAAAGCAAAGTAAATGAGGCATCATTATTATTCCAGGGTGTTTGTTTAAACAAGATCATAAATCAAGAATCAAATACATTCGAAGAGAAAGAATCAAATACATTCAAAGAGAACAAGAAAAAAAAAAAATGGTAATCATTACCATTTTTATAGTCATTTTTGGGTGAAACAAGCCATGGTGGTAAATTTATTATTGCAGTAAAATATAAGTGGCGTCCCCACACATTACAAAAGTAATTGTTATTCATTTTTAACCATTTACCATTGGAATTGAAAAACCAAACACTCCACGATTAAATTGTACATGCATCCAAACGGCCCCTTTAATTTAGAGGCATATCCAAACAAAGCTTAATTACAAAAGCTCTAGCCTATTTGGGGTTTGAATTTTAAATCAACCATCCAAAGATTTTAACCTCATAAAACTCAATCACACTAAATACTATCCATGATCATACATAAGGGAAAACATGAGCCATCCTTATTGTCACACACATCATCTAAGAGAGAACATCACAGCCAGAAGCAGCATCACACACTTTTATTCATGTACGTTGCGTTTGGATGCACTATTGAATTGAATTGAATTGCAATAACTAACTCAATCCAAAATCTAGTCACCTTTCATGGTACTAATATTGAGAGAACACAATGGATATTGTGATTTGGTCATCTTTACTTAATCAAATTATAATATCACGATCCATTTCAATAAGGCATCCAAACACTACCTAACATACCTACCTAATATGTAATTATCTTAATTCCCAAGCTCTTGTGTGCAAATCCCACAAGATTTTCAATCTCGCCATCATCGATGAATCCATCACCATTGGCGTCGGCGTCTCGGACTCCACGGCCACTCTTCCATGTACTGAACCACTTGCCGACACGGCGGATCGCAGCCCGGAGCTCGTCTTTGCTTATACGGCCGTCGCGGTCGGCGTCGAACTGCTTCAGCCACTCCTTGAATTCATCAATGGTCATCTCACTGTTGGATCGGCAGATGCCCCGGTGCCTGATGGCCATCTTTGATTACAATGCCAATCAAGTGGGCCACTAGAGAGAGGTGGTGGAGAATGATGAATTCTTCTCTATTTCACTATGACTTTGGTTACACCTCTCTTTATATGTTGTTTTCTAAGTGGGAATCGTATAAAAGTGGACCCCACATTCATGCAAATTTAAATAAAGAGAATTTCAGACAGCTTTTGTGGGAGTCTTTACCACACACGAGCTAGATACCTGGGTCCAGGTCTAACTCAGGGAAGTGGATTAGGACGCAGATTAGCTGCTGACAGGTTGTCTGAAGTGACGTCACCCAGTTCTGTGGGCCCCACCATGATGTATGTTTTGTATCTGCACCGTTCATACATTTGGAGAGATCATTTTATGGTATTAACCAAACAATTATGCAGATTCAAGGCTGGAGTGGACCCACCACAGAAAACAGTGGGGAGAGTGACGACCATGATGTTTATTTGAGATCCAACCTGTTCATGTGTTAACGCAGGCATGAAAGAAGGGAAAACACAAATACCAGCTTGATCGGAAACTTTTGTGGCCTTTGGAACTTTTTAATGGTGGGCGTCACTCTCCCCACTGTTTTCTGTGGTGGGGTCCACTCGAGATTTGGATCTGACTTGTGCTTTGGATCATACCTTAATATTATCTCTCCAAATGGATGGACGGTGTGGATACAAAATATACATCATAGTTGGGCCCACAGAACTTAGTGACGTCACTTCAGTAGCGAGTCTCGCTACTCAACCTGTCAGTATTTAATCCGCGTCCAGTGGATTAGGTGTGGCCTCCGCCTTACCCAAGAACGTGCGGCCCACCTTGATTTATATATTATATATCCACTCCGTTCATCCATCTTGACAGATCATTTTAGGCCATGAACCCAAAAATTAAGCAGATCCAAATCTCAGGTGGACCATACTAAAGGAAACAGGGGGGATTGAATGCCTTACCATTAAAAACTTCCTAAGGCCCACCATAATGTTTATTTTCCATCCAACCTATTGATAAGTTCATACAAACGTCGATGAAGGAAAAATAAATAAATAAACAACAACAAATATTAGCTACATCAGGTCGGGTTGGGTGAACCACGACTCTTCATGCCTGGTTGAGCTTGGGTTTACCTTCAACCCGGCTCAACCCAACCTGCCCGAGTTACAACCCTAACAATATGGTTAGCCCAGACCATAGCCAGTAAGTTAGCCGAATGAAAGCCCAGGTCCATCCCAATTACTTAGTAGGACCCTAAGACCTAGGAAGGCCGGACCAGTACCGACCCATCCGTTTTGCCACCCTCCAAAAGAACAGGGAATGCTATTTGCATCTCACGTGTACCAACATGGTGTACGTGTCCAAGATCTGAGATGTCCATCAGGTAGGCCCGATTGTAGATTCGCCATGGCCCAAAAGTGAGGCAGTTCCGCTCATTAGGTGGGCCAAACATGCGTGCTGAATATGGACCATTGGTTAGCCGTGAATGAGTGGGCCACCTGATGAATCGAGCTCAATGGTTTTCACGCTAGGGGATATAAATGGTGGGCCCCATCTGATGAAAACTCGAATCTATTGTAAACGTGGGCACTTTGGCAATCTGCGTGTAGACTTCTCACGAGGGAATATGTTCTTGGACTCACGGCCTACCAAATTAATCATATTATTTTAAGGGGAGTCATTAATACTCTGGCAGAGTGTGATGATTGATGCTCAGGCACTCAGAAATTTTCATGCAGCAGATATTAAATCAAATTAAATAAAATGAATTGTGGAACACTATTGCTAAGCCACAATCCCCAAAATCAGATTGATTGAACAATCCTAGCCTCTGATTGGTGGATACTTGTTTGTTGAAACAGGATCATTGGATACATTTCATTTTTAACCGTCCAATAAAATGACCACCAATCTTACAGTCACGCAATCGAATAAGAGCATTTTTTTGGTCTGTGATACATATAAAATGGGATCCATAATTTGGACAATTTCATTTGAATTATACATATGCCGCGTATGCAATTTCTAAGTGCCTGCGTATCATCGATCGCCTCCGACAGAGTACCAAAATTTCTCCGAACGCGGATTGCATATTGACTGCTACTGGACCGTGCTCTGTGGGCCTACCATGATGTATATATTTTATCCACTATGTCCATCCATTTTTCTAACTCGTTTTATGGCGTGATCCAAAAAATAAGTAGATCCAAATATCAAGTGGACCACACCAAGGGAAAATAGTGGCGATTGAACGCTTACCATTAAAAACTTCCTATGATCCACTGTAATATTTATTTTC
This sequence comes from Magnolia officinalis, assembly GCA_021015155.1. Taxonomy (NCBI): domain Eukaryota; kingdom Viridiplantae; phylum Streptophyta; class Magnoliopsida; order Magnoliales; family Magnoliaceae; genus Magnolia; species Magnolia officinalis. Next base: position 11,687,792 of record JAJHSJ010000006.1, read on the forward strand.
CATCCAACCTGTTGATTAGATCACAAAGACCTGGATGAAGGGAAAACACAAATATCAGCTTTATCCAAAACGTTTGTGCACCCAAGAAGTTTTTAAAGGTGGGTGTTCAATCACCGCTGTTTACCTGTGGTGCGGTCCACTTGAGATTTGGATCTGCCTCGTTATTGGCTCTATTCCTAAAATGAGCTGGAAAAATGAATGGACGGCGTGGATAAAACACTTACATCGTGGTGGGGCCCACATAGCGCCGTCCAGTAGCAACTCCCTACTGGCAATGTCAGTATCGCAATCCCCGTCCACAATTTCCTATTTTGCAGCACGCTGTTAACAGGAAGGATGATGTATTAGAAAACTCATTTTTTCCCACAGAATCTTAGATATTATTTATTACTTTTATCCCAAAAAGTAAATTTCACGTATAGAAAATTTGGACCGTTGATCTACCCTAACGTGGATGGACTGTTTAGAAACTGTACACGTGGTTCAATTAATTAAAATTCCTCGGAGAATTGGATTTTACCAAACAGTGCCTCCACTGACCGACATTCCCGAGCTGTATTTTTAAAGAAGGGAAATTACATTGCTGCGCTCTTGCTTTTTCTTTGCGTCAAAGTGGAAAATTGATTTTTTGTGGGGCCCATGTAGTATGTATCTTACATCCAACCCGTCCAATAGATGTTGGCCAACATTATTATTATTAGAGAAACTAAAAATAATGGTGGATCCAATTGAAATGTGAGACAATTCGTAAAAAATAATATCCACTGTTCAAAATATCCCAATTCAAGTGTAGCCAATCTGATAATCTAAGTGATCAGATGCTTTGTTGATATCACCACCGTTGTGTGATGCATTAGTTTGACAAGTTGGATGTTATACAGATACCACGTGTGCTCATAAATCATAAGTGTCACTACTTTTTAAAGAAAATAATTAAATAAGGGCATTTTTATAATTTCATCGCCTAATTCTCGGTAAAACATGGATGCCTTGAGAATTTTTCAACATTTGGGGTAAATGCATAACATAGATTCCTTGAGAATTTTTAGTTCGATCTTGGGTAAATGCATAACATAGATTCCTTGAGAATTTTTAGTTCGATCTTGGGTAAATGCATATAACTGACGTAATAGAGGATAAAAGGACAACCATCAGACAGGTAACAACCATCAGACAGGTAGGGTGCTTGGAAGATCCAGGGCAAAAATTGTGGTCCCACCATTATGTATATGTTTCATCAGACGTCCATTAATTTTTCTAGATCATTTTAGTGCATGAGCCTAAAAATGAGGTATATCCAAAGCTCAAGTGGACCGCATCACATAAAACAGTGGGGATTGAATGCTTACGGTTGAAAGCTACTCTGGGTGGTAAAAGTTTTATATTTGTGTTTTCACTTCATTCATATCTTTTTTTTTTTATTATTTTTTTTTTTTTTGAGAGATGTTAAATTAACATCATGGTGGGCCCTAGAAAGGTTTTCACAGGTGTCTTTATGGCATTGTCCACTCATTTCTAGGCTCATGCCCGGCAAAACGAATGTAATGGACGGTGTGGATAAACCACATACATCATGGTGAGCCTCACAGATTTTTTCCTTACGTAGACTCTGTCCACTCTACCTTACTGAGTATACTCGGTGGGGTCCACTATTATTTATTTATTTATTTTATCCACTTCATTCGTCAATTTTAACAGATAATTTTAGGGCTTGAGCCCGAAAAGGAAGAATGCCAAAGAAGCTATGGATCAAGATGATGTTTGTGATTTCTTTTCATCCATGTCTTTGTTATATTATTAACAGGTTATGTGACAAATAAACATGACTGTGGGCCGAATGAAGATTTCAACTGTGGAAATCATTATTCCACATTGTTTCCTATGGCATGGTCCACTTGAGCTTTGGAATTATTTCAATTTTGAGATCGACCTCTAACATTAGCAGGAAAAATGGAAGGACGGTGTGGACAAACCACATACTCAAGTACGCAATACGATTTCGTGCTATCCAGGCTCCCGAGTAATTTCCAACTGTAAGACCCATCTTTTACCCACCGACTTTTCCAAACGCTCCCAAACTACTTTTCCAAACAAAACATTCTGTACGGACACACTATTTTCATACGAAAATACACTTTGCATTCAGATGATTGCACCGTCCATTCTGTAGATCTATTGCTACGAATTATAACCGTAGCTATTTCTAGTATACTCTGTGCAAAGGCCGTGACCCAGTGCTAGGCTACTAATAGCTACGGTTAAATCCGTAGCTATTTTTCTACAAATGGACCGATACAGCCTGCTGAATGCAAGGGTATTTTCGTATGAAAATAACGTGTCCGTACATAGTAGTTTAGTTTGGGAAAGTAAAGTTTGAGAGCGCTTGATAAAGACGGTGGGTAAAAGGTGGGCTTTACAGTCGGAAATTTCTCGCATCATACTGTGAGGGTTGGCAGGAAATATCCGGAGCGGATAACGTGTAGGGTGTTACCCTTACGGTGGGGCCCACATTGATGTTGTTCTGTTTATCCACGCCATCCATCCGTTTTTTCCATTCTATTTTCGACCATGGTATTGAAAATTAAGCAAATCCAAATCTCGGATGGACCACCGCAGGAAACAGTAGCAATGGAACGCTACCATTAAAACTTCTTAGGACCCATCATAATGTTTATTTGTCATCCCACCTGTTGATAAGGTCAATAAGACCTAGATGAAGGGAAAATATAAATATTATCTTGATCCAAAACTTTTGTGGCCCGCTAAATGTTTTTAATGGCCTTTCACCACTGTTTCCAGTAGTATGGTCCACCTGAAATTTGGATAAGCTTAATTTTTAGGATAACAGCCTGAAATGAGCTAGAAAAACGGATGGATGGCTTAGATATACAACACATTCATCAAGGTGGGTCCTACACGGTAAGGGTAACGCCCACCAAGGTGTTACATCCTACATCCTATTACCTCCGACTTCCACAGATCAAACAAGCCTTTCATTTTTATTCTCGTATCTTTGGAAACTCCAACCAAGTATTTGATCTGGACCATCCATCAGTTGGCCATATTACAAAAATCAATTGGACGATCCTACCCACCTTCAAGGACTTCTGCCAAGTGGAAGTGGTGCGTCGGCTGACTTCTTTTTAACGGTCCATTTTTATTCATTAAGAGGGAAGTTATTTGATACTCTGGTTATTTCTTTAAGGTGTGATGTTTGATACGCAGTCTCTCAAAAATTATACACGTGTCATATGTTAAATAAAATTAGACCGTCTAATGCAACCCTAAGTAACTAACTTACAGTCCCAAAAATCAGATTGGTCGAACAATCTTAATCTCTGATTAGTGGACACTTTTTCGCTGAAATGGGACCGTTGGATATGTTTAATTTCAACCGTCCAATAAATGTCCACCAATCCGATAGTTAGATAATCTAAGTTATTTTTTGCTTATGATACATCTAAACATGACCCATACTTAGAACTGGACCGTTTAATTATTAGTAAAACCACCATGGCATGGTACACATTGCATACGTGTGGTGATCCAGACAATCTAAATCATGGGGCCTATGATAGATGGAGCAGACATAAGTCATAGAATCACACCCTCGTGCGATCTTAACCGTCCGACTTAACCCATTGATTCTGGATTGCTGACCATTTTGTGATGACCACCAACTGAAGGTCAATGCGATTTTTGAGCTACGCTCCATCTATTAAACGGTCCCAAAAATTCGACGGTCTGAATGAGAGGAATGCTACATGCATCATGCGCTCTCATATACGAAAAGCAAATGCTGTATGACATCCTGGCCGTTCATCTGTTGGGACTGCTGCATGCGGATTATACCCTCCAAAAGCCATCTTGATCCAATGATCCTAGCCGCTGGTTGGAGAACATTCGCCCATTGAATGTCAACTGTTGTCAGGCTAGAAAATGGGTTTGGGTTAAAAAAGAAGACCCATTTAATAAATGGGTCAGGCTTGGGCTGAAGCCAACCCATCCAACCGAAAACCATTTCATGAAACTTAAAAATGGTAATGGAAAGTTTTGAGGTTTGTTTCTTCCTCATATCCACATATGGGCACGTATGCAAATATGAAACACGTGCGTGCGATCTGAGCTTTCCATAAGTTTGGAATTTAACAAGCCAGGCTCAGGTTACCTTTGACATGGACCCAACTTGACCCATTGCCACCCTTAGGTACAATGAAGGATCCTCCAAACCATGGTTTTAAGACGAAGACATCCGAGTCGACTTGGATTCCGTTGGACCCGATCCAGCCATGGTTTTAACACTAACACATCCGAGTCGACTTGGATTTGATCGGACCCATCCAGCTCAGCAACTGGTTCACCGCCAAATCACACGGTCACTACTCGACCCACAACCGGATGAGTTGGTCCAAGTCTCGGAATCTAATAACCATGCTCCACACCAGGATATTCAAGGTTCGCTCAGGTTTTCAGATTGGACTGGTAGGGCTCATTGTTCAATGGTCTAAACCATTGATCTAATTCAGGCCCAGCATTTGATAGAATATGCCCAGATCTCTGCGGTTGAAAGATCTCAAGGACCGGTTTGGGCGATGACCCTTTATTATTTAATGGCCCAAACTATATATATATGTGTGTGTGTGTGTGTGTGTGTGTGGATTCAGGCTCATCATTTCAATGGAATATGGACCCAGGTCCTATGGGCCTGTTTGGGGGTGACAACCCCAGTAATATTGTACAACTGGTGCTCCATCAAAAGGAGACCCGAACTGCTTTTCGAGAAAAATGAGTTGATAGTCTTCACACATGCCAATTGATGGCACAAGTGTGGAATCCAAATCGTCCATCAGATGCACCATGTTGTGAAACCTCCAAAACCATGAAATCACTGCCGTAAATGGAGAAATTGGAATCTCCATATCATATTCCCATGCCCCATATTTAAATAATAATAAAAACGTGCCCACCGCGACAGACCAACATAGCTGAGATTCTGAAAATCTAAAATAAACAATATTATCTTAATATTATGGTGAGATTTTCAAAATATCAGAAGATTTTAAAATATTGTGTTTTTATCTTGACATTATTGGAATATTAACACAAATATTTAAAGGAATTTGTTATATATAAATATATATTTAAAAGTTAACTTTAACTATTAATTATTAAAAAATATTTTAAATATTCCTAATTTTGGTGAGAAATTTCGGATAATATCCTGAAAAAAACCTCAAAATATTTGAGAATCTCCCAAGAAGTTGCCAATAATGAGATTTGTCAAAATGCACTGAAATGTGAATTCCGTGGCTGACACCCTTGCAAATGAGTCTTGGGTCTCTGCTTGTATATCAGGTTTTGTATCTCTGTTTCCTTTTTAATAAAATAGCTGATTATCCATCAAAAGAATTTTAAATGTGGCCGACCCAATGAGTGGACCACCAGGGCTGTTCATGGTGACAAACTTGATGAATGGCTCATCCCATAAACATGTGCCCCACTTCAGCACGAGGGCCAAATCACCATTTCTATCTCTCCTGGAGCAAGCTTACCTCAGCATCTCTCTTTCTTTTATTCTCAGTTTTCCTTCTCTTCTTTTCAGGACTATTCAATCACAAAATCTGAGGAAGACATAGCAAATGCTGCATAAAATGGTGCATTGCACATTCAGCATCATTACTGTGATTGAAAAAAATCACCTCTCTATATCTTGCCTCATGCAATAAATTTTTTATTTTTATTTTTAAAATGTAATGGCCCAGAAGTAAATTAGCAAGAAAAAAGGGAGTTACAGAACTAATAAAAAGTGAATTGCACATCACCAGCATGATGGGGTCAGAGCGGTTTTCCGTTGTCTAGATCCTCCATCACTTCAATATCCTTCCGTGCTGTTATTTTCTGAACATATCCTGCACAGATAAAAACAGCTGTGCCACTTCAGGGGAAAATACTCAGAACTCAAAAACAAGAAATTCAAAAGTTTGCCAAAAAAATGCAGGTGAACTAGAAGTAATTTATTGTCCACGTTAATCGTGGTTTGAAGATTCGTCCAAGTCAAGTCAGACTCAGTTGGACCTGGGTCATGTCGAAACTGTGCATCTTGCGGGGTGGGATAGACTCCAGTTGATTCGGGCCGACTCGATGAGTGAGAGAGTTGACCAAGAGTTGGGTGAGTCAGTTTAGTGTGAATTGGCTTGTCTTGATCCCTTCACATTTTTTTCTTCCATTTTCAACTCCAAATCCAAAATCTAGGTTATTGAAGTCTCCAGAGATGATTCAAGAGCCTCCCATGTTTATCAATATCAGAAAGAAAAAATATTTATTGAAAAACCAATCCGATACCTATTCGGCATTTCAACACAATGAATGGATGTTTATTGCATTCAGATATTAACTAGATTTAATCCTAAAATTAGCCCAACTATCCTTTTTTTTCCGTATCTGTTTGTGTTTTTTTCGTGTGTGTGTTGCTTGTATTTTGAGAAAAGGGGGGACAAATCATCCTGACTTGTCCGGTATGACTCGACTCAGGACAAAATAAGTTGGTTGGATTCTCTAAAACCATGATTTGAACACAGCAACCGAATCTCCTATGAACAAAAAAGTTCAAAAACAATAACTCCACCTAGCAATGCACCAGCTGGTGGCCCCCAGTCTGGGCACAGGAGAAGCAATGTCAAGTCAGCAGCTTGTCATCAAACTTTGGCCAAGCAACCATGAGAATTCCAGTTTCGAATCGGACTGGGGAAACAGGATTTGTAAAACTGACACCAAATAGCTGGAACAAGGCTATGATGATGATGATTAGCACTCGAAGATTTATCAATAACCTAAGAAATGCACCTCAGGTATGCCCACACCAGACAGGAAAGTGTGGAAAGATTTCAGATTCCCCTCATCCGTACTTTCATCAAATACACATGCCAATCACTATTGCTATCTTATATGATTCATACAAAAGAAGAGCATAGATTCATTTTGATTGAGATGAGATAAATGAGATTTCCTCCAGTGCTTTAAAACCTCAGGTGCTGCCTGTCAAAAAGTGTGGAGCCCCAAAAGTTCACACAATCAGAGCCTGTTTGGACAGACCCTCTGAAGGGGTGTTTGAGGCCTAAATGCCATTTTGATCCAAACAGCAATTGATGGTGTGCATTTGGATGCACTTTGCAAACCCTGTCTCAACTCCCACTCGACAAAATAGGACCTAAAATTCCAACTCAGCAAAAAAATAAAATCTAATAGGTTATTGCCGAGATGACTGAAAAAGCAGGCTTTGAACCCCCCTTTTCGGAAACCCTTTCTGGAGGAAGTGTGTCCAAACAGACCCGTAGCATCCCTCTGAGAAAGGGGAAGCCTGTTTACCTTCTTTATTCCAATGCGACCAAGTACGGCTAGAACTGTTGTTTACATCAATTTTGCAGTATGGTATCACAAGACTGGGATTTGTTGCAAGAAGAAGAGAAGGGAATGCAAAGTTGACAATCTCACCATTCATTAATCATTTTAAACTTTTCCAATACAATATAATGTGTAATACATATCTTCCTTGTAGTGTTTGATGAATAAAGATGCTTTGATTGATGAATGCTGTGAATAAACGGTGGCCAAATTAATAAGTGACTCATTTGATACTGTTCATTCAATCAGGTCGACTAATGTATAACTTCTAGGGTTTGATACAAAGAACCCAAGAGAACTACATGCCAATTAATGCCCATTCACAGAAGGTTGTACAGAAATATCCGAAACTAAGTACATGGTCAAATCTGTGAAACCGGAATTAGCCAATCACAATTAGGCTGGTGAAAGCAGACCATGGCAAACCTGCTTCCTACCTAATAAAATTTCCAACTCTGGGATTCACCCTAGAGCTGAATGATCTATCCTTTCCTAGCACTTTCTACAAATGACTGAGCTCCCTTTTGGGGCAGATATCTCATCCGCTTCCCTTTAATAAAATCTCAGTTATCTTTCAAAAGAAAAAGGACCAAGCTCAACTCCGGGGCACACACAACCCTGACGGCCTTAGTGAAGTTCCGAGTTTAATAGTGGTCAAATCTGTGAAACCGGAATTAGCCAATCACGATTAGGCTGGTGAAAGCAGACCATGGCAAACCTGCTTCCTACCTAATAAAATTTCCAACTCTGGGATTCACCCTAGAGCTGATTGATCTATCATTTCTTAGCACTTGCTACAAATGACTGAGCTCCCTTTTGGGGCAGATACCTCATCCGCTCCCCTTTAATAAAATCTCAGTTATCTTTCAAAAGAAAAAGGACCAAGCTCAACTCTGGGGCACACACAACCCTGACGGCCTTAGTGAAGTTCCCAGTTTATAACAATGTTTTTTCCCCAAGATTGGCATCTGGATATTATTAAAAATTCTTTGGTTTCATGCTCTGTATGTGCCCCACATTTCAGGTCTAGAGGGAATGTCCTCCAAAAATATCTAGGCTTGGAAGGACCCTTTCACATATGGAGATATAAGACGAAAGTAACTTCATTAATTTGCATTCAAAAATTCCGTTTCTTTCATAAGCAGAGATCCGTGACTCGTCACAGAAGTTGATTCATTGGATATGGGTGGGGACTGGGGAATCCCTGCTTCTGATTGAAGGTAGACTATTTGCGCGCGCGCGCGCGCGTGTGTGTGTTAAGTCTAGAAAAATCAAAATGTTAACAAGACCACTAAAAGTGCCAAACAGTTACTTCAGACTTCGCAGTTTTCACATTAAACAATCAGATAATTAAGAAGTCATAAAAAAATCACATACTCCCACGCCATTAAAAAGAAATCAGTCTCATATTATTTTCTAGCTATGAGAGTAGTTGACTGTCAACATATGAGCATAGCTGAGTTTCAAGCTATGTCATCCTCCTCTTCCTTTCCCTTTGTATCCCTAAGAGGTTATCATTTTTTTATTTTTTGGTTTTTGTAGGAGCAAAAAATTCATCATAATATACACCCTCCCCTTAATGTTAGTTATGTTTGGTACTTTCCGTAGCTCATGTCCCGACATTACCTCCCACAATATGAAACAGTTATTCTTTCCAAACTCCTACTCGTATTATACGCAAAAAAAAATGTAGTATCGTTGTATTTTGCATCTCCAATCTTCTCTATATAAAGAGAAATATCAAAATAAGTAGACCACTGGGGATAAATTTAGTTAGATGAACAATTTTTTCATTCCAGAGTTGGATCTAGTAAGAGCATTTGCCCCCAACTATCAGTTTGAAATTTCTGACAAATGAGTCAGTCACCTCAGAATCTTCTCTAAGCTCAGAAAAGTTACCAAAAAGAATGGCAAGCAGCTTTTATCTGTTTAGGAGTTTCTTTCTTTCATTCTTCTTTCTTGAAACCCTAAAAAATAGACCAAATATCAAGAAAACAAGGATTTTGAACTTCTGAGAGGAGAAAAGCGAAATGAAAATATTTGTGTACTGCGTAGTGTCCGACCCTCCAATCCTTAAAACAAGAGACTGAGTCGAATGACAATCCAATGTTTTAGGCCCAGCTTGAGCATTCAAAAAAAGAATGCAAACAACTCGGTTGAGCAGGAAAAAAAAAATCAATGAAATCAAGTTCTAGAACAAGATTTTCTTGGGTTCTACTACAAACTGATTAGCACTTAAAACTTGGCTTGATTCTCAAATAAGTTCATTTGAGCCAGCAAGCCTTTTGAGTGCTCAAACGGCTTAGTAAACATTGCCCTCAGTCACCCCTTCATTGTAGCTTAGTTTTCAAATCGTGCGGCCTGTTTAAACTGTAGTTGATCAAAGCGTGAAACCAAGTGGCAGTAAATTCGGGTGTGTGGAGAAGCATCTGGTTCAAGATGTTGGCATGTATAAACAGCTAGGAAGTGGAACGTGACTCTGAAGCACGATTTGAAGGAGGAGCATTACTTGATTAGAAGGATCATGCAACTAAGGTTTAAACATACAGACACCTCTCTACGTTTTTGAAAATAGAAAATGATGCTATAATTCAATTGATTCACTAGTATATCAGTAGCCAGTACAAACACCAATGGCAATTTGATTGTTCACCGGGAATATGGAGAGGGAGGATATTAGAAATGGCATGATAACAGACAACATGAAATATCGAAATTCAAAATAAATACACTTGAAAGCAACATTTCTGATTCATTTCTTATCCAGTCCTTCCAAGATAGTACTTGGAAAAAGAAGAAGAAGAAGAAGAAACCAAGACAGTTGGACCACCCATCAAATGATGGCACCCAAAATTGCAAGTCCTAATATAGTAGATTCAATTTTAAAATTGATGCTATTCATTTGAATCTCAAGGAAATCGAAGGACAAAAGCAGAAATCCAAAATGTGGAAATATGGTCAGACAAGGAAGCAGCTTCCATTCAATCTTTCTTTTTTATTATTATTATTTTTTAATGCAAATGATAAAATAAACCTGGAAGAAAGCAAGATCAAGAGAAATCATGCAAACACAACACACAGCCTCTCTGCTCCACTGACCAACAATGATGAGACACTAAATCCAATTCTTGTTATAAGAAATCAAATGTGTCCAAATGCCCTTAAAAAGTAGAGACGAAAAGTAGCGCTATGCTCAGTGATGGAAGTATTAATAAACACAGAATTAGTAAATGAGAAAAAATTTACAAAAGGGGCAGCAATTAACTGCTGAGAACAATTTTCTTAAAGAGGTACACTTATCTATTAGCTACTCCAAGTGGAAACCTTCATTTAGGTTAGCCATCTCTTTAGCCATTCCAGAATAGAGTACTGGCAAGAGTGGCATACACCTCTTCCAACATCCTCTGAAACTCCACGGCAACTCAAGAACCTTCTATGTTGGATGCAACGTAGACTTGATGTTGGATGAGCAACTCCGAGAGAAGTCTTGTAGACCAGGTCAGGACACATGGCTTAAATTTGAAGGATGGGGTCTTAGATATGTTCAAGTGGTTTTGCTGTATAGCATTGCGTTTCCAAGCTCGAGAGATGCCACATACCATTTAGCTCATGTGTTTTCCTTTTTTTCCTTTTTTACTTTTTTTACTTTTTTTCTTTCATTTTGTTATTGATGGTAGAGGAAAAGAACATAAACTAAAAAACATTCGGTAAGGGATGTTTGGATGCATAATTGCATTGAATTGTGAACACTCAATTCAATCAAGAGCAAATCCCGAAAACACATTGATCCCACCTATTACTCGCAACGAGCAAGTAGCCTGAAATGCATTAACATTCCCTTGAAGTCCAATTTGAGAGTAACAAAATCGCAATTTGGAGCCAGGTCCCATAATACAAATACCAAGCTAATTACATTTTGGTCATGTCCAAACTTTTCACTGGAATTCAACTCAACGGTGCATCCAAACGCATTCTAATGTAAGGGGAAAAAGAAGAGACAAAATCAAAGAATGAGGAGGAAAATGCATACCTAATCCAAGACAGGGGATGCATTTGCAGATAGTCTCGCGGCCCCTTTTATTGTAATAGCTGACAAATCCTGACCCTTGACAACTTCTACATTTCCCCGTCCACTCGTACACCACTTCCTTACAATCCTAAAACCCTCACACGAATTCCAAAGAAAATCAATTCGAAGAAATGAGAAATTCAACGCTATGCAAGAAACAAGGGTTGGAGAATTACCTCTACTACGGGATCGCATTGTAACCGTCGGTCAATCTCCTCCGGCGAGACCGGTTTGGAGTCTGGGTACGTCATGGGGAGGGGCAATGCATCGGCGTCGTCGGCGAGGTAGCTCTCTCTGTCACGTGACCATCTCTTCTCCTTGGCTTTGGGGGGTCGGACGACCGCGGCCCGCCTGGAGCCGTCGGGGCTCCCATCTGAGTCTTGCGTAAGACGGATGCCGCCGCGGGGGGCCTCGATGGACGGCGCGGATTGAAACCAGCGGGGGGAGGGGGAGGGGGAGGGGGAGGGGGAGGGGGAGGTGGGGCCCACAGGGAGGTCTGCAGCACGGCAGCCAAGAGATGGAGGCGAGGGCTTGTACGGGAGTCGGAGAAACGAGCTAGGGTTTGTGAAAAGCAACATCCGTTGGCTAGGGTTTCAAGAGGCGGAGAGAGAGTGACGGGCCATCTTCTCTTTTCTTCTAAAGGCTGGGATTTCGCCTCTGTGAAGAGAGAAAGGAATGAGAATTAAGGATAAAAAATGGGAATGTGGATTGGATGCTTTTAGATTTGGGAGAGAGTTCTCTGTCTGCTTCCAAGCTTTTCGAATTTTACAGTGGAGTTCGTTTTGCATCCGTCGCGAGTTAGGCTCCAGTGTGTATCGCTGGGGCCCGCGTGCTGAGATTGTCCTGTGATTTTAACTGTCCATCTTCTCTTTACAATCATAAATAATCTATTATCCCGTAATCACCCGTGACAGATGCTTCCGGACTTTTATTTTTAAAAAATCTTCTTTTTCATTGTTCTAAATTCATCAAGAGATAGTGATGGACACAATCATTTACTAAGAGTAATTTTGTTATGGTGCGTCCGTGTAGTATAGAGTCCACAATATGAACGGTTACGATCATTCTACTACTCAGCATGTGGGTCCCAATCAGCGGCGACAAACGATGCAATCTAAGTCGCAACAGAGGCAAAACGCACTCTTACCGGTTTTTCTGGCTAGACGACCGTTTTCTGAAATAGTGTGTTTTTGACGGGGTACGAGCCCACCGTACCATAGCAACCGTGCTGGTGTGGATTTTCACATATGGATTACATTTTAGCGCCGATCTGAACCGTTCATATTTTAGATTCTACGCTATAGTGCCATCCCAAGAAATATATGTTAAACTGATGATTGTCTATGCAGATGAATCTGAAAGTTCAAAAATAAAGTTTGAATTTTGAATGGTATAAGTGTCTTTGAACATTGAAGACTGAGTTTGAACGGCTCATGTTCAAAGGTTAGGATCATCAATGAAGCATGATTATGAGTTGATAACTTCTATCAGGCAGCAATGAGATCATGAACGGTTAGGATCATCGTCTAAGATTCAATTAGGGGTGCAACCCATTCCGTAGGTAGTATGTCACGTCCGTACCACCCAAGAGCCACGTGGGCGACAACTTGAATCAGATTCACCACGTCCATTAGATGCAATTCCTCATGTTGATCCTGGAACACAAAAATCAGGCTGATTGAAAGTCCAGGTTGGCCACACTACAGGGAATAGATGGGGCAGGACATCCACCGTTAACTGTGCGTGGGGCCCACCTGGTGTTTATATGCCATCCAACCAGACAGATTGAAACCTCAGGTGGGCCGCACTACAGGGAAGAGGGGACACCCTCCATTAGCTGTGTGTGGGGTCCACCTGGTGTTATGTGGTATTCAATACATTCATCGTACTCAACTCACCGGATAGGAAGCCCCAAAAAGTCAAGCTCTTCAAAACCCCACGTGGATTTAGCTTAAATGCGAGAGAAAAAAAAGTCCCGTTCGCACCATCATCCGAACCCTTTGTAAGAACGGCGCAAGCGTGACTCGCGAAGGCCACCTGAGAGTCACGTGGGCGGAAACGTGTAACAGATCCACTCCGTCCATCAGATGCGATTCCTCATGCTGATCCTGGAACCGAAAAATCAGACCGATTGAAAGCCCAAGTAGGCCACAATACACGGAACAGATGGGGAGGGACACCCACCATTAACTGTGTGTGGCCCACCTGTGTTTATATGCCATCCAATCAAGCCGATTGAAACCTCAGGTTCCCATTCGACGGGCGCGGATTGAGTACTACCCCCACCAGGACCCAGCTAGAGACGGACGGTCCTGTCAGGGATCCGTGGGGCCCACCGTGGTGTATGTGTTTTATCCACGCCGTTCATCCGTTTTGACAGATCATTTTAGGTTAGGAGCCAAAAAAGGAAGCAGATCGCGATTGAGTACTAGCCCGATAGGTCCACCGTGATGTATGTGTTTTAGCGACGCCGTTCATCCGTTTTGAGAGATCATTTTAGGATGCGAGCCAAAAAAGGAAGCAGATCAAAGATTTGAGTGGACCACACCAAAGGAAGCTGAGAAAATAAAAATATAAACGCGCCAGGTAGGGGTCGAACCTACGACTTTCTGCTTAGGAAACAGACGCTCTATCCACTGAGCTACAGGCGCTTGTTATGATGTGTATTGTAATTTTGAAATAAAACTTAAATATTTCATGTGAGGTCCACCTTCCACCGTGCGATCAAGTTCTATTGATGACTGAATTTGCTTATAACAATCACATAACCCGTGGACTAGATTATCACCATTTGAGGTAGTATTGGGAATGAAGCCAAGAAAATCCATTAATTTGATTACCCTATGTACAACAAAGTGAGGAGGCCAAAATGTTTTCTTAACATATGCATGACATTCATGAAGAGGTAAGAATAGAGGTGGGCACGGACAACCTGATCCGGCTAACTCGACTCATCCGACTCGGGTCCAATCCGACTCGACTCGAACCGAATGGGTGAGTCGATCCGAACCGAGCAAGCTTCGCCCAATCTAAACTCAAACCGAGTCGAGTTCGAGTTACCCAGTAACTCGATCTGACTCGACCCGAAACTCGATCCGTTAGACTTGACTCAATCCGAAACCCGACTCGACCCAACTCTCTAACCCTACCCCTTGACCCGATCCCAACCTCTCTCTCTCCCTCCCTCATCCTCCTCCTCTTCCAAGCCTAGCAACCACACACCACCATCACCCTCCTCCTCCTCCTCTCTCTCCTCTCCACATCCTCCCTCCCTCCCTCCCTCCCTCCTCTTCTTCTTCCTCTTCCAAGCCCGGCAACCACCACCTCCTCTTCCTCTTCCAAACCCAGCAACCACCCACCACCATCACCCTCCTCCTCCTCCTCTCTCTCCTCTTCCCTCCCTCCCTCCCTCATCCTCCTCATCTTCCTCTTCCAAGCCCGACAACCACCCACCACCATCACCCTCCTCCTCCTCCTCTCTCTCCTCTCCACTCCCTCCCTCCCTCATCTCTCAATCTGACTCGGTGCCAACTGGACTCTACTCGGTACTTCTGATCAGATTGGACTCGGTCCAGATCAGTCCAAGCCAGACCGAACTCGGATCGAGTTAGGCATGTTGGACTCGGTATCAAGTCGGATCGAGTTCGGGTCAGGCCTATTTCAAAACCGAATCGAGTCGAGTCAAACCTAACTCGGTCCGACTCGAATCGATGCCTTGCTCTAGGTAAGAAGGAAGATGACAATTAGCAATGAAAGATACAAGATACAAGCTGATTTGCATGGTCACTTCATGGAATTCAAGAAAGTTGTGTGCAATTGGTGGACATTTTCAAGCTATTTTAATGGAGCAACAAAAGGAGGCCGCTCCATAGGAGTGTGACCTGCTAAACTGTTATGTCATGAATTACCTCAAGGGAGATGATGCACCTGAGGTAAAGTAATTGGAGCATAGGTTGACCCGTCTTATGATCATAGTGGATTCTACGTAAACATCACAGTGGGCCACCTGAGACTAGCTTAATTTCCTCTCACCATTTAAAAAGGGATTTCTCGGTGAATTTACTAGGGACAACGAAAAGATGCTTTTTCCTCCTGATTGCTTTTTCTTTTTCCATATTACAGTAGGTTGGTTCCTTTTATTCCTGAATCTCAGGACGAAGAGAGTTGCAGAGGAAATGTGAATGTTTTTTTTTTTTTGTAAAGGGAGTTCCTCCCAACGGTTCAATTTAGAGACGTTGGGAAGATTTGGATTGAAAATCCTAACTTCTCCAAAGGATTGCAAAGCCCCTCATCGAGGTTATTTCTAACTACTTGAATTTGGAATCCCTCACTCAATCCATACTGTTAAACAACACTTAGATTCAGAATACCCTCCAATACTTTTAAATCCCTTTAAATCCATGGTGCGAAATGACTCCTAAGGGTGGCAATAGGTACTTGAGCCCACCCGACATAAGTTGGGTATAGTGTAACTAAAGGAGTGATTAAAAAAATTAGAGAAATAAAAGTTGTCATATCGTATAATTGTTTGTATTTTTCATTGAGCATAGCTTTGAATTTTATAGGAAGAATGACCTTGAAAGAGAAGATAACAAAGAAATCATATCTATCAAAAACTAATTATATCCTAATTAAATCTTGACATAAAAGAAAAATAAATAAAATTGAATATATCAAAATCGTATTATTCCTAATACTCCCCCTCAAGTTGGTGCGTGGAGATTCGTAATGCCTAACTTACTAAGTAGAATATGAAATTGGTCACATCCAAGAGCTTTGGTGATGATGTCCATAAGATGTGGACATAAGAAGTATTGATAATCTAGAAGTGATCTTTTCACAGACACGATAACAATCAATATCGATATGTTTGGTTCATTTATAAAAATTTGGATTGGTGGCTCTGTAAAGAATAACTTAATTGTTATAATGGAGGTGCATGGGCAGGAGATGTTGAACATCTAGATCTCGGAGGAGCATTTTGACCCAAGTGAGTTCACAGGCAACATTGGCCATGGTGTGGTACCTAGCTTTGGCATATGACCTGGAGACGACGGTCTGTTTTTTTATTTTCTAAGATATAATACTGCTCCTAAGCATTGTAAAGTAACTCGTAGTAGATCAACGGGTCTTGGGGCATCTGGCTCAGTTAGAATCATAATAAGTTGATAGTTGGAAGGAGCTAGTTGAGAGCAAAAGGATGCCCTTGTCGGGAGAAGATTTGAGATATCAGAACACTCGAATAGCTATATCATGATGGGGCTGGCGTGGAGTGTGCATAAATTGGCTGAAAATGTCGATAGTATAAACAATGTCGGGTTGAATGATGGTTAAGTATGCGAGGCATTCAATAACTTGTTAATATACGGAGGAATTTGGAAGAAGAGTGTCGAGTTCATCGATCTGACGCAAATTTTGTTCCATAAGCATATAAAGTTTGTATG
Organism: Magnolia officinalis; assembly: GCA_021015155.1. NCBI lineage: Eukaryota > Viridiplantae > Streptophyta > Magnoliopsida > Magnoliales > Magnoliaceae > Magnolia > Magnolia officinalis. Next base: position 11,704,706 of record JAJHSJ010000006.1, read on the forward strand.
AACTCTGTAGATAATGAGAGATTGGCTAACATGTGAGCAGAGACTCCACTGTCTATGATCCAAGTAATGGAAGAAGAAATGACAGAGTTACAAGAGAGTGGTGAAGTACCAACAAAGTTGGATGTATGGTGTGATGTCTCTATAAAAAAAAAAAATAGATATAAAAAAATCGAAATATGAGAGCTTTGAGATGATCAATTGAGGTTTCATAAAAAATAGGTGGAATGTAAGTCACAAATAACATGGCATTGATTAGAAAATTATGAGGTACAAGATGTTGGATCGAAGCACAACAACTAGCCAATGATCAATCCATGAGATCTATAAGGAGCAAAAAAGGGACCCCATAGAACAACACAACAATGCCAACACATGACCCATAAACATCCAACACCTTAATGACAAAACATGGTGGGCCATGCAATAGAAAAAAATGTTCAACAAGTCTGCACTTTTTTTTTTTTACACTCGCACACACACCCCACACACTCACGCTAGTGGAATTTTACCACCTATGGATACTCGAACCCTTAACTGCGTGTTGAAACTCCTGAGAGTCTACCACCCGAGCAAGTCTGCACTTTAAACACAAGAACTGTAATAGATTAGGCACATAATAAGGATCACTGACGACCAACGATCAAAGACCCACAAAATAATAACTCAGACAATGGCTAATCTATCAAACAAGTAGCAGATTTATGTTAGCAATGGCCCACCAACATGTCAGCAAGATAAATGGCCCAACGACCATAAGTAGTTCACATGCACCACAACATAGGCATGGATCCAACAATTCAGCAATGGCTGGCCCACCAATGTCAACAGTTAGATCAGGTCTAATTCAGTGTCAATAACAATCATAAACAATATCAACGTGGTCACATAGAGAATCAGATGGCGATCTATAATAAAATGGTGGCCCACAATCAACCAACAAATGGTTGAGATCTGGGAAATCCGGCGATGGGGAAGACGGAGCAGGTGAGTTCACAAGGATGGCAGCGGGTGGGGAGACCTCAGGCAGGAACGTTGTGCTTGAGCAATGGCAGTGGTAGGGGTTGTGAGTTCCTCGACAGTGGTGGGAGTAGATCGTGTTGGTGGGTTTGAGGGCCGTGAAATTGCATGGTGGAAGGAATAGTTTACCACGACATGTGAAGAAACTTGACGAAGCTATAGAATTATGACTATGTCCTAGAGGGGGCTTATTAGGACCAATTTAAAATTCTTTACCTACAAAACTAATTTACCAATTAAACTAACAAGACAAATTAACACTAAGGCTTTTAAGCCAATCACATAAACTATAAAAGATGCAACAATTAAGCAACTAATCTACAAATAAGATAGTGATTTTGTATGTGAGATGTGCTAACTATTCAGCATGTAGCATATATCTAATCATGCATACATAATCAACAAATTAAATTCACAAGCATAATTAACAGTGTGCTCAAATGACAATCACAAACGCAAGCATATATAGTGTTTTGGTTTCTCTACTTCACTCCCGGCAGACGCACTCTCCTCATGTGTACTGGTATTCACTGTCAGAGGTTTTAAATCGTTCACCTCTAACTTTTACAAGCGTATACTCTCGTCGCAGGCTTACACAAGGACTTGCAAATGTACACTCTCATTGGAGGCCTACACAAAGGCTTATCAAGCATACGCTCTCGTCGGAGGCCTACATAAGGACTTACACGTACTCACCCATGTTGGTGGCGATACGGTCCTATGCAAGAATCTACTCGAGTTTGGGTTACAAACTCTATAATCAATCCTAGACAAGGAAATAATACGTGGACTCTTACAAATGACAACTAACTTGTTGAATTGAGCTCATTTTTGCAGCGCCTTCCTCGAGATGCTTCTTCAATACTCTCACGTACATGAATTAGCTTCTTAATTGCTCCCCCGATTGTTGATGTCAATGCTTCAGCTCCTACAAACGCTTGCCTTGCATTTGATGCGCTAATGAGGTGACTAAGGCAAGAGAGGTGGTGGAATCTCCTACAACTAAAGGCGTAAGTAGGTTCCTAGTAGGGATTCACCTAAATGGGTCTTTCTAGAGGATTTAGACAAGGATATCATATATAGAGAATCCACATCTTCTTGATGAAGCATAGAATGCTCATTAGAGTGAATAATCATACGAATATTGGCATGAACCTCTTTGGTATAGAATCTAGGGTGATGGATATAAGTAAGGAATCACCTAGACTTCTATTGCACCAAAAACTCAACAAAATGCCATATATAAAGGAACCGAGTTTCAACGGTGAAAAAATGGGCAAAAAACGGCTTTCTCGATCGATCGAGCGATGCCTTCGATCAAGTGAACTCTCATTCAATGGCATCGAAGGGTCTTTCGATGGATCGAGAAACTCCATCTATTTAGTGAATTTGTTGCTAGATGTTTTTAACAACCTTTGATTGATCGAGTCCTAAGTTCAATCATTTGAACCTTGACCTTCGATTGATCGAAGATTTGTTCGAGACACATCAAGGGTCCGTCGATACTATCAAGCTTCACTCGAAAAATTGTTGTTTTGGACATATATTTTCACATCAGCTTTGCACCTCTTTAGGCCTAACTTATCATGTTTCAATTAGGATCTTAAGGCTATAGAATGATCAATCAAATGTTTAACTATTAAGATATGATCATTTAGAGGTTAAGGCTATTTTGGGTATAAGGTTAGGATCACCAAGGTGCATCATTTACCTATTCCTCACTCTTTAATGATCAAAGTTTTCATGTGTCTTCGGTGTTCAACTTCCAAGGGCTCAACCGACATACTGACACACAGACGTATGTGATTGACAAACATGTGCACTAACAAGCTAATCTGATGTGACAATAGTGGATGGGGTTTGGCATGTTGCTAGAAACTGAGACTGTAAATGATGTTAGTGTCGAATCTGAATGGTTTTCGCCGGATGTGCTTTCAGAGATTTCAACATGAGGTCCTACCATGATCACTAGAGATGGTGATCTCGACGACGGTGTTACGTGTGGCTAGAGGAGTCGACGGTAATGGTGTGAGCAAAGATAGGTTTGGCTAATGGCGATGATGTTGGCAATGGGTTGTTGGGGATGACTTTGGCGATGTGCTGACTATAAAGGGCAGAGGGAAGGTTTCGGATGCGGCTGTCATTGCCGGAGTAGAGGGTTGTGATGAACAGGGGTTGCCGAATTGGGAGGTGATGGTGGCGACGATGGATTTTTGCAGGATAAGACAACGGCTTGAGACTACTAAGTTCGCTTGAGAGAGTCATGATCGTCAATGGCGATAGTGACAGAGGCCATGCCTTGGCTTGATGGGGTTGCTGTTTGTACTGGCAAAAAAAGAATGTGAGTAAGTAAGGAGGTGAGATCCGATAGTGGGTTTTGTGGGTTGTGGGTTGATTTTGACCATAAGTCAGATTGGGTTGCTTAGAAAAAAATATTTAGGTTTGTCAGATGACATCGGTCACAACAAAAGTGAGATCGCCGGTAACGACGATGATAAATCAAAAGCCTCGAATTGAGTGCTCTGATGACATGATTTTAAAAAAAAAATAAAAAATAGAGAAATTGAAATTAGAATATTACAAAATTACTTGTATTTTTCATTAAGGATAACTTTAAATTTATACAATAGAAATGACCTTAAAAGAAAGTGTTAAAATGAAATCAAATCTATCCTAATCAAATCTTGGCACAAAAGGAAAATAAATATAAATAAAAATATCAAAATCATATTATTCCTAATAAGGGGTGTGGTGTGGGTGGTATTAATTTGAACTGGCTTTAATAATTGGGTCAGTGTGGATGTACACCTACTTATACCGCCCTTTAACCTGCACCTGATTATAATATATATTATAAATTTGTATATAGGTCGATACTCCAATTAATTTATAATAGGTAATTATGGATTCATAATCACAATTAATACTTTTTGTAATTCACAAAACTATATATAAAGAGGGTGGTTCCTCTACAATTTAAGCTTGCTTTGTAACACTCTATGTGTGGGGGCCACTGCATGCCACGCAATAAGGTTACCTGTAATGCCCTGAACTTTTCAATACTCGAGCGTCAAAAGTTCTCGAGTATTAGTGTATTACCATAAGATTCAACATAATAAATACGTGTGTACGGTATCAATCCAACTATCCTAGCCTTACATCCTCGTCTTGACACAAATATAACCGTGAGAATTACCTCCATTCAATAGATCTAACCATCTGAATGTTGATTTCAAGACAAGACCATCTATTACGTAATTTGAGGTATGTATCTTTCCTTAAATGAATTGGCTAATAACCCCTTATCAATAATGATTTGGATAGGAGACCATTTGTAAGAACGGTTTAGAAATGCGACCATGATGAACCATTATATTTCACAAATCTATTAGATGGACATTAATTACAAAAATGTCATTAACCTAGACCCTTGGATTCCAGAACATCCAGTTTCTATGATCCGTTTTATGTAAAATTTTATATCGAGCCTATCTATCATGAATTAACTGTACACTTCGAAATTCAGTCCTTATATCATTATATAAATGACCCAATGGATAGATCAGCTATTAAGTGTCAGTTTTGGGTCACCTTATCTTTGGATATGCTTACATTTTGGTCTCAACCCTTAAATTTCACAGAAAAAATGAATGGACAGTGTAGATTTCTCATAAACATCACTGTGGACCCCACAATCAGTCCCGGGGTTGCACAGTACCCGTGCACCGGCAGTACAATGAACTAAATACCGGGTCAAACTGGGTTTGACCCGATGAAATCCCGAAAAGAGAAGGAATCCTTTTCGTTTTCTTTTCTACGGACGAATGGTCGTCCATGTTAGAGATGGTGGGCCACCATCATGAACTACCTCTTAGATCAGAATCGTCCATCGCGTTCAGAGGATGGATTTGACTAAGGATTCTTCATCTGTGTGTGTCCATGCACGCTCACGAGCACAGCATCGTTAACAGTCAACGTCTGTTTGAGGACGCTGGTGGGCCGCCATTGTTGTGGCCCACGACGATCTGAACCATTCAGTAGATTCATAGGAAGAATCAGACCATCCATCCTAGGGATTTCACTATATTGTGGGCTTGAGACTCCCTTCCGTCGCCACCACAAGATGAGTTCGAGCCATCAAGCAAAAATACAGATTACCGTCCATCTGGTGGATTCCACAACACTCAACAGTCAAATACAAACCATACATGCGTCCCAGATTGTAAGATCATGCAATAGATCCGAATCCGCCATTAACGGGGACATCATCTTCTCTGATTTTTCAGAAAACCCACCACGTTTCAGTGGGCCCCAGTTATTGATCTGGAGCGTCCGTCAGGTGGGCCTCTATGCCAAAAAAAATCCACCTATGTGGACAGATCAAGACTGGCTACACACACACACCGCAACTGAAAGGATCGTGAGGTTAACGCCTCTGCGAAACTGGAATTGCGTAGGGATACACTTCCGGTTTCCCTGCTGCGTAAGGTTTACGCACGAGACATCCCGCGGGCTAAAAGACGATCGGGAACGTCCATTGAATGGCCCTCCTACAAGAAGATCTCCCCTAGCCATCAGATGGGAACGATGGCTTCAACCTCTCTGCAAAACCGAGCTCACGCGTAGGTCGGGTGCGAAGCTTTCCGGTGCGCAAACGGAAGTTGCGTCAACAAGGACCGATAACACCTGCGTACGTAGAAGGTTTTGGATTTCCAGAACCTTATGAATACACCCCTCCTTCTTGGATACACACATGGCAGAGAGAAGAGGGAGGAAATAGGAAGAGAAAGAGACGGACAGCCCAACAAGAAGAAGAAAAAGAAAAGAAAAGAAAGAGAAAGCGAAAGAAAAGAAAAGAAAAGATTGGCATATATTAAATAAACGAAGGTGAGGGTTTTATCCTATAAGCTTACGTTAATTTAAGTTGATATATTTATCCTGCCCTTTTATGCCTTCATGTTATTTTATCGTGCCTATTACATACCTTTTGTCTTAATTAAGTTTGATGCTTTTTATTTTGCCTTTACACTTGTCATTTACATGCCTTTTACATGCTCATAATTTCATTACTTTCCTTTTGTTTTCCTTTTAATTTAATATCATCAATTATTGGCCATTTTGAGATTTTTTTATTTTATTTTATTTTATTTTTATTTTTATAACGTTATATCCATTGTAAGAGGATTTCCTGAGTTTATGTGAGGCTATGGATACAAGCCTTGCTCTTGCTTTTATTCATCATGAGTTGGCCTTAACCACTCTTATCATACTTGAGTTTACCTCGTCTCCTATTCGAGTTGGTTACTGTCACTCGTCTTCTTTACCATAAGGGCTCGGCAGGTGTGTTGATATTCTTAACCTTCCATAATTTAAGGAATTCTCTCTTTGATGCAAGTACTATGTTGGGAATCCCTCCTTTAGTGATCGATTAAATATCGTGGACGTAATACATTTTTGGTAGCGGCCCTGAGGCGACACGTAATTCCTTATTCTCAGGTGATGTTGTCCTAATTGGTGTGTGTGAGCCGTTCTGTATACGCAGTGCATCAATTCCTTTTTATGGGGGGTTGGTTGTCGCAAATAGTCGCTCCAATCTCTGGGGGCATATTCTCATAGTCATGTGTTGTGGCCGTCTTAGGTTAACCACATAAAGACATGTTAAGCGTGGGACACGCCGTCGAATATCCGTAGTATGGGATGCGGGTCGAGTCGGATAACTCTAATTATATTCCACAGTGTGGCGATCGATAAGTGTGATACAACATATATACTTTGTTAGGCATGCATCTCATATAAATTGATTGCGCATTGATACCTCTTGTAGTGTGGAGTACTTGACTTATCAGACATTTTACATTATTTTATAAATATCTTGAATTACTGTTAATCTTAAAGGATAACCATGACTATGAGTAAGACATTAACCCTTTCCTAACCATACAGATTATGCACGTGACGTACAGATTAAAGACTGAGTGAACATTCTTCCTAAGGAAGATTATGTTGAAAGAATGAGAAGATAATTTATGATTTAGTTTTATATTTCCGCTGTAAACTCGATGAATGTACTAAACTTCCCTTAAGAATGCATTGATTATTCTTTTTATTTTGATAAAATATGATCAATATAGTTGATTTTATTCTTGTGAATGTTACATTTCTGAATGTATCTGGATGCGATCCAAATGAAAAAAAAAAAAAAGGTGCGTTATCAAAAGCATCTAGGTTCATATATTATTAACACCCGATTTTCTTGGGCACAAGTATAAACTCTGGCCGTGAAAATTCGAGCTGTTACATTACTCCACCATAAAAATAGAGCTCCAAAATCTTAAGCCGATTCAACCATCTTTTGGACCACTAAATAAATTTGAAGGTTTTGGGTGGTTGCACACATGAGCATTAGCTAGTCTTGATTTTCGAGGTATCCCATTATCACAATGCATATTACTTGGTGCATTGAGCAAATGGCATACAATCACCACAGTGGGCTCCACACATAGGGTACTTAAAAAAGGAAATGGAAAGTGGAAGAGAAAAACTTTGATATTATGGTAAAGTGCAATGGAAAGTGATTGATATGCGACATTAGTTTACAATAGTGATGTGCGAATAAATGTGTCCAACATTCTTTTTAAATATCGAGATGTAAATGGATACTTGATGTCCTAATGGGCACCTGACATTCGAATAGATATGGGTATGAATAGGTATTTTATGTTAAATTAGTTTTTAAATTTTGTATGTATAATCTTTGTTTTATTCCCTACATGGAAAGTAAAGGTGAAATGTAGTTTATAAAGAATCCTTCTGAAAATTCTACTATGTAAATGGAAGTTTAACAAGTGCAAGTTAGCATGTCGTGGCTGGGTTGGCCGGGTTATTGGGCCTCAATTATGACCTAGATTTTTCTAAATGGACTTATTCATTGGACATTAAGAAGGCCAATGAGGTGGATGATAGGTCATAAAGTCTCCAGGCCTACCTAGGGAGCTAAAAGGTCTCTTAATTTATCGATAAGCATTATGCAATTACTATATTGTATAAGAACTATGCATTTTAGTAACGAAATTGTTAATATATGTCTATAAGAGAGAGGGAAATAGGTTCTTGGACTACTTCAACTTCATTTTCATTTATTTTTATTCCATTTTTTTGGAATATAAAACAAAGGTTAAGTACTAAATCTTTATTGAGTAGTATAAGCTAGCTGGACGTTTGGACCCAATCGGGCTTAATTGAATTCTGATAGTAGTGCAGCCGAATACCTTATGCATTTAGGAGGCTTCAACTATCCTCAAGAAATGTACAACGATTTGAATATTCTATGAGTCCAAAGACATATTTTGTATTTTATTTTCTACACTTTAGGCCTGAGATGGGTAAAATGTATGGATATGGGTGCATTACCTATGGGTGATCATGGTGTGGGTATGGGTACCTCTAAAGTTGACCCAAAGTCGCCCCATTGCCATGTCTAATAGAGCCATATCTCTAGAGTACACATGGCATGACGAGAGCAAACTATCAATTTTGCATCTCAATAATAAATGGGCCATTGTAAAAAAAAATTTAAAAAAAATCATGATGTTTGGATGTATCCAGTGTTGGGGTTGTGCTCTGAAGAACTAATGTTGTTAGACCTTGATAAATGACATGATGCATTTTGTTCTTTCTTAATTAATTCTTATAAAACATATTATATGGTTTCAGAGGAATCACCTTTAATGCTCTTAAGTACTAGAGATTAGTCACAACAGATGGGTAACCAAGGGATAGTTGTGTTTCATAGATCTCATTGCCTTGATAATAACTATATATATAAGTTCCTAAGCATACATGTGTTCTTATAATTAGATGGTTATCTCATGTGGAGAGGACTGACTTGGTATCAAGATGGATAATTTTCACCCATCAAGGGCCAATTTAGTCTCAGATCATCTCCTCCCTACCCCCACATAAGTGTGTGAGCCATAGGCGATCCTTAAGATTGGGCTTTTGGTCACTTGCATTGGAATGGATCCCTTACAAATACCTATATTTGGAGACCTGTCATACCCAGACTTGATTAGGCTTATGGGTGCACCGTCAAAATCCCCATGTCTCAAGGATGTGTGAATGGGGAAGCCTTGATTATGCTTTGGTTCTACTTACGAGGCTTCTGCATAGTAACTAAAAGTACGAATAACTATGTTTATTCATAAGGGTCCTCAAAGTATGCACAATCTAACAAGTAATACATTGTCTTCTCGAGACAAATATTGCATGAATAGGTGACTGATCTTATGATTTCGATAATCCATCAAGTGTTTAAAAGGTCGGCAAAAACCTTTGAGGTTTTCAATTGGTTGATGAAAGTTTTTCAATAGTTGTTTTTCATTTTCGACCGTTGATTTGTTTTAAATCACACCCAATGGACATCTGATGGTTGCGATCTAAGATGATCCCTACCTTGGGTGGCATGGGTATTGCACAAGAATAGTAACTACAGATAGTAGAAGGATCTAGATGGTTGGAGTGCATGCGTTATGCGGATATATGAACATCATTCACAGTATAGTATACATATGTTTTGTAAGGTGGTGGAACACCGTATGAAATACATCCTCCTTAACTCTAACCTTTCTTATTTAAAATCTAATTCCAAAGAGGGGAGAGAGAACACTAACGTTCACACCTTCCTCAGTAAAGCCCAAGCAAAGCACATAAAAAGGGTAAGAAAAAAGAGAGGAAAGTGTGAGAAAGGAAGAGACAGTGGGCCATGCCTAGGGCTCCTACGATGCACACATTGGGTGGTCTATCTCATAGATTGCTTAAGAGTCAGACTTAACTTTTACCAATATCTAAATTAAAGCTCTTGATTCCATTCACCTTGAGTAGATATGGAAGAGACTCTCAAACTTATAAGATTGATAACAACATTCGATCGATGGCTCATCATTACATGCATCTAATCGAAATAATTTATTTTTTATTTTATTTTTATTTTTTTTGTAGAAACATAACTAAATATAAATAGGAATCCTAGTTAATTAGTTAAATAAATTAGATTTTTAATAATATTTTATTTCTTTGTATTTATAAAATTCACCCATCACCGAGCCCCAAATTGGTGATATGCAAGTGACAAAATGAAGAAAATACTCCTCAAGTGAGGAAAGTTGCTTTAAAGGTTGAACCAACGGTTGAGCTTACAGAATGCCTTAAATATATAGTCGTACACATGTCACATATGTAGTAAACAATCTTTAGGCACTAAAATGCGTGCTACTGAGATCGAGGTAGGCAATCCACATTACACTATTTTAACCAGGGATTTTGACCATACTAGCACTGTGGTATGGCCAAAATTCGAAAAAGGATTGGATGTTTCAAATATTCCTAGACTAGTAATCTAAGGTTTTGAAATATTTTCAGACCAAATTGCCCATATCACCGGATCAATAGTAGTATCAATTTTGGGTAGAGAAGAAGTTACATAGTATCCAATTATGAGGAAGTGACGTCAACTAAATTGGTTATTGGGCCTACTAGAACGTAGATTTAATTCGTTCATTTTCTTTATAGCTCTCTATTTATATAAGAAAATGCTAACTTCTTGTTAACATGATCTCTCTATGGCTCACAAAACTTAATAACCTATAATGGTATCTGTTCGATACGAACTATTTTCTTGTGATGTGGTCAATATAACTGACGAATGTTTATTATGCTTCCAATCATGGCCTTTCATGAAATTCCAAATTTAATGGATGGAGTTGATTTCACACATATGCGATGGTGGATCCCACTGACGATGTACGGACACCCTTGAAAGTTTTCTTGTGTTGTAGTTCATTTAAGAACTTTTTAACAGTAGGAATTTAATAACCATTGTTTCTTGTGGTGTAGTCCATTTAAGCCTTTGGTTTGCCTCATTCTGGGGCTCATGCTCTAAATCGTTCTGTTACGATAAATAGACGACATGCATAAATTATATACATCACGATGGTTCATAACAACTAATAACAATGTCCGATGCCCATTCACTCCTAACTATTTTCTTGTGGTGGGATTCACCTTATTTGTGAATGCAACTCATTCTTTGGCCATAGAAAGTGGTGAGATTGAAAACTTACCATGACATTAAATTAAATTTTGAGTATAACGGACGAAGTATATCTTCGACATATCCCATGGTGGGCCCCACAACCGTTAACACATGACAACCTAGATTCTTAACACATAACAATCTCGACCCTTGACACATACTCGATAATGGGCCCAACATACGACGTCCTAATAGTGTTAACGGTAATGGTCGAGGTTGTCATGCATTCACTACCAAAAATGGACCAGAGGTTACAAACTAGATCTGTAACGAAAGAATTTTTAGTCTGTAGCTATTGCTTTTTCAGGGTTGAGGTTGTCATGTGTTAAGGATCAATGTTATCACACCCTCATCCATAGCTCAAGTGGTAGACTGACTGAAAGATACCTCGTTTCAACACTGAGGTCTTGGTATCCATTCCCTAATGGGGGTGGCTAACTGTGAAGTGTGATCTGACAGTGGGGTGCACTAACAAGCTAACCATAAAAGGAAATAAAAAAAAAAAAAGAGAATCAATGTTATCATGCATTCATTTCCAAAATGGAGCAAAGGCTACAGATTAGATCCATAGCAAAATAGTGTTTAGTCCGTAGCCATTGATACCATAGTCATTGCTTTTGAAAGGTCGAGGTTGAGCAAAGGCTACGGACTAGATCCATAGCTCAAGAATCTTATAGTCCCTATCAATTAATTCCATAACCATAGCTTTTGAATGGTTAATGTTATCATGTGTTAAGGATCTAAGTTATTGTGTATCAACCTTGACCATTCACACATGATAACCTCAACCGGAACACATGACAACTTATACTTTTGACACATGACAACCATAACCCAAGCCCTTAACATATGATAACCTATACCCTTAATATGTGACACCACCACCCAAACCCTTAACAGATGACAACCTAAACTATTAACACATGACAACCTAGATCTAAGTCCCTAAAGCATGACAACCTAGATCCTTAACATAGATAACTCAAACCCTTAACACATGACAACCACCTTAACCAAGACAATACATTACAAAATTCAAATTCTATATATCATTCATTGTCTTTCACATAATAACCACAACCATATTTATCTACCTTAAATCCATTCCGACAATTACTTCTTCTCATGACAACAACAATCCCGACCATCCCAGTCTATCCACCATCTCTAAGAAAACGTTATTATACAAAAAATAAAAATAAAAATAAAAATCATTTAAAATGTCTTCCACATATGAGTGACTTTTATCTTTAAGAAATGTATTCGTTAGAGTAAAAGTAATACTTTTGTGGAGCTTTAGAAGTTATTGGCTATGTCAAAAAAGTTGATGACGGTGAATATATACTGAAAATGCAGTCAAAAGGAATGGTGGTAGTTCCCTAAAAATATGTTTGAAAATGAAAAAGCTCTCGCAAACAACAAAGAAAAAAGCTAAAAAAAAAAAAAAAAAAAAAAAAAAAGCTAGCAATGAAACTAAGTTCTAAATATAAGGGTATTTTTATCCACTAATTTCTTAAAAAGTGACGTAATGCCAACAAAAAATTATATTCCGGAGAACAAATTTTGGAGGCATTTCATAATAACATGGGGCTGGTGCGGTCAAAATTCGTTTTAACCATCCATTTTGCCCCTGAGCAGATCAGCAGTTACTATCGTTGGCGTGTCATCTCCACCGATCCTTTGTGGACCAACTGAGATGTGGATCTGGATGATTTTTGGCCCCAGAGCTCACTCAACATGGTGGCACTGCCATTTAACACCCGAGGTTTTGGGAGACGGACGGCCCACACTACTCCAGCGCGGGAAAGCCAAGATCTCCTCTCGTTAAAGAGAGGATTTTCTAAAAGAAGGTAGTCATGAGGTGGCTTGGTGCCGTCGACTCGCCTTCAGAAATGCCGATCTCTCTACGTCGTCAGATTAAAAAACTATGCGAAGATTCGCGCGAGAAGAGATCGCAGGCGCGCCAACGTCCCACACGGTTAAACGATCCAGTCCATTCATATATTGAATCCATACCTCTAGATAATTCAACTCTTTCGTGGGCCAATTCCTACGAAGGATAAGAAATATATGGGAAGTAAGAATGATACCAACGGCCTATATTCAACCTACATATTCAGCTCTTCTGATTAATGAACCAGCCTGGATTTCGTCAACAACATTTTCAACTCAATAGCCACCAGTTACATGATACGGATCCTTCACACGTTCGTAAATTCGGTAGGTATGACGCGATTCACATCTTAAATACATCATCGCGCGAGTCGCCTTCATATCTCTGATCCGCGAGAGTTGTATGTGGTTAAAACACCATTCCACAGAGGTACCGAAATTTCGAAAATATTAATAAAAAAAAAAACAGAAAATCCCATCGACGAGAGAGAGAGAGAGAGCGAGGGAGAGAGAGATCTCAGGTGTCTTTTCAAACGCCTCTTGAATTTCCAAAACGTCGTCTCATTCCCTCCTCCTTCAATCTCCATACAGATTCCGATAATCTCATCGGAATTTCAGCTATCTCGTTTCCGGAGAATCCGAGTAAGCTATTTCCTTTTCTTTCTTGAAATTCCAAAACGCATTTTGAGAATTTCCAATCACAAATACAACCGTTTGAGATTGTTTTAAAGAAAGAATGATAAGGATTGCAACCTTGTTAGGTGAATTTTTACGTGTGGATGGTTGTTTTGCAATCCAAAGATGGTGTTTTCATGTATGGCGAGGATTATTAATGGGTTTTTTTTTTTTTTGGTCTATGAGCTTTTCTTTTGTGCATTTGGTTATGGTTTGTGTTTTGGTGCGAATGCGCATCGAGTGCATATGGGAATTGCTATAATTTTTTGTTGATTGGGGTGATTTGAATCTTGGGCTGCGTTTGGATGTCCGGAAAAGTCCGTTTGCTTGGAATATGGAAGTTGCTAAGGGATTTGTTTCTAGAAGAAGCAAATTACCTGAGAAACTGATTCTGTACATGGAAACAAATTATGTTAATCATGTTTGGCAACTTGGAATTAGATTATGCAGAATATAGAAATTGAATTTGGGTGTTGGGAAAGGGAAGGTTTATGCAGTTGTTTTTGTAAATGGAATTCGAAAGTATGACTGTTGGGAGGGAATTCATTCCCTTGGAATTTGCAATGCACCCTCTGGGCAGGAATCCAAAACAGGGTCCAAGCTGGAATTTGATTCCAACTGGAATCTGTTTCAACCTTTTTTTCAGCCATCCAAACGCATGAATTAAGCCCTGGAAATGGATTCAATTTCCAGATATGTACTTTTCCAGAGGTGCCAAACAATCCCTCAGGTTGGACTTGAAAGGTTATGGATAATCACTTGGAATGGAAAATGAAAAAATTGTGATTATGTGTAATGCAGTTGCCAAAATCCCTTCTGCCCCAAATGTCCGTCTATCCTACCAAAATATCTACATTTTTGAGAATTTTTAGCCTGTTTGGTATTTTCTAGACCACATTAATTTAGGAATGTTCACCAACAATGCATTGCATGGGAACTTCGTGTGTGATGGGTGCACATTTTCCCACGTCATATAGGATACCTGGAAGATTTCGTAGTGCAAGAATCAGCCCAGTCCACTCATCAGACGGGCCACCTGCATATGTTGAATCAGATCATTAGCCTGCTGCGTGAATGGACCAGACTCACTTTTGCACCAGGTGACATTTTGGTCGGGCTCACCTTTCTCAACACTTGGATGACGTACCCGGTCACGTGTTGACACGTGAAGTTTGCATGCAATGCATTGTCCATAAACCTATCTACAGAAATGCGAATTGAACAAAATATTAGCTTGGTGTAGAAAACAATGGAAATTGATTTTTCTTTTTTTTATGGTTTTCATGATATTGCAATCTCAAGATGTAATAGTCCTTGAAACTATGCAGCATGTTGTAGAACTAGAAAAATGGAATTTACTGTCTACATTCAATTGCAAAGTTGTCAAATGCCGTTTGGAAGTTAGAACACTATTTAACAGAATTGTGTGTCCAAACACTACCTTGTCATCTATTCCTGCATACTTGTGGCTAGACTTGCCTCCTTGTCCTCTCTTTTCTGTAACCCCACTGAAAATAAAGAGTTTTATGTGGAGATGACTGATATGTATACAATAAACATGAGCTAATAAGCGTTTAAGTATTACAAACAAAACACTAATCTCTAAATGTACTCCCTGAATCATGGCACACTCCACACAACTATTTCAATCAAACAACAAATGCCGGATGCAATGTTCTCACTAAGAAAGCTGTCAACAATTCCGATTTTATCCACCATCCATGAGAAGTATGATAGATTGAAATACTTACCTATAAACCTCTGCTTCGGCACGAATCTTTGTTCCCCGATGATTTGTCTTCTGTTAAGCATCAGGTCGGATTTATTTTGTGCATGTTGTTTTCACAAGTCACAATTTTTTATTTTTCAGTTTACTAGATATCATTCGAGTGATTCCATCGCAATCTCTCTTTCTCCCTTTGAGAGAGATGATCAGCTACCTATGATACCCAGTACTTCAAAATCCCTCAGGGTATCCATGATGGATATGACTCTGCATTACTCAAATATTTTGTAACAAAAAATGATTTAAAAAAATGAAAGTATGTTTACAATTCGAACAGTAATATAAGTCAATAACATACAATGATAAGATGTCACTCATATAGCTGTGTCCCAGCACCTTTCTATTTCGGTGTCGAGAGGTTCCATTACCTGAAGAACATAGCTGGCAGGATTTCCTAATTTTATTTTTATTTTTATTTTTATTTTTAGTGGAAGCGAACATTGTTTTTATTGCTTTCTGAAAGGAAGCACTATAGAATGCATTACTCATTGTTCTTCTTTTATATTTAGGAGCCAAACATCCAAACGGGACTTGTTAACTTATAGTTAACGGAATGGAGGAAATGAGAAATGCTGAACAAAATTCTCCTTCAGACGTCTCTCCATCCACTTCAATGTCTGCGAAAGAATCTCTTAAGATTAATTCAGAATCTTCTACTTCTCAGAGTACTAATGGAAAAATAGAGGATGAACATCAGAGAAAAGTGCTCAGAGATTCTGAAATATCAGCTGTACAAGATATTCTTGATGGGCCACCATTGAATCAGAATGTACTTTCTCCAACAAACAATGCAGATATTCTTGATGGGCCACCATTGAATCAGAATGTTCTTTCTCCAACAAACAATGCAGATATTCTTGATGGGCCACCATTGAATCAGAATGTACTTTCTCCAACAAACAATGCAGATATTTTTGATGGGCCACCATTGAATCTGAATGTTCTTTCTCCAACAAACAATGCAGATATTCTTGATGGGCCACCATTGAATCAGAATGTACTTTCTCCAACAAACAATGCAGATGAATCACAGCCTGGAATTGAGGATGTTGCATCTTCGTCCATGGAAGCACTCGATATTCAATATCCTCTATCTTCAGATGCTCCACAAGCTCAGTCAAGTAGTATATCACATCAATTTGAGAATGATGCTTCTGTTAGAACCACCACCAATGTTCAGGTTGAAGTTGTTACTTCTAATAACTCCAGTGTAATGACCGTCACTGAAAATTACATCAACCCTGTAGCATCTGATGAAATTGATCTGCCTCAAGTAAAGATTACAAGTGTAATTCATGAGACATCAAAACCCATGTATCCATCTAAACACATGAAACGGGTTAATGTAGACAGAGTCCTTATCGACACTGCAGCTCCATTTGAATCTGTTAAAGAAGCTGTTAACAAGTATGGAGGAATTGTTGATTGGAAAGCCCATAAGATCCTGACTGTAGAGGTATTGATGATTCTTTTCTTTTATCCATTTAGAAAAGATCAAACCACGTACATTATGTAATGTCTTTTTTCTTGTGAGAATTTTTTAAAATTTATAAAAATGTTTTTTCCCTCATTTTTATTAGAAAATAATGAAAACAAAATATTAAAATCTTCATTTCATGAAATGACTTTTTTATTTTTTTCCTACTAATGCAAATTTCCTACCTCATTGTTTTGGACCTGACTGTATGAAATCTTTCCTTTTAGCCCCTTGCTGATGCCAAATTACCCTTCTGTTTTCTCAACCTTTCTTGGTTATCAATTCGAAAAGGGGTGTTTTCTATTCAAATTGTTGCAGGCGCTGACAGTGAAATGGATGGGATTTTTTTAAAAATCCCTTTCATTATGTTTCCTTGCCAGAAGTGATTCAGATGATAAAATCATATCCCATTCATTAGGGTCCACCTCCCGTCCAAAAAGGCCCTAAGTGAAGACTAGTGAGATGAAAGTATGGATGATTTGCATTGATCATTCACCAAATGATGCATCATTCATGATCATGCTTTTTTCCACCTCTTCTGATCAATTTCTGTCATCTTCTATTCTTTAATATCATTATCATCATTATCTAAGCCATTTCCTGGCTAATTGGTGTCGGCTAGAGTCCTATTCTTTAGTAGTAGAGTTCTAATACTTCTTCGGTCATGCGCAGAGGAGAAAAAATGTCCAAGTCGAACTTGAGAAGGCAGAAGAAGACATTCCGTGGTATAAGAAACAATCTGAGGCGGCTGAAGATGACAAAGCACAAGTACTGAAGGAGCTGGATAGGACGAGGAAACTAATAGAAGTACTGAAGCAGAACGTGGAGAAAGCACAAACTGAAGAGAACCAGGCAAAACAGGATTCCGAACTTGCTCATCTAAGGGCTGAAGAGATGGAACAAGGAATTGCCAATGAAGCAAGCATTGCTGCCAAGGCACAGCTTGAAGTTGCCAAAGCAAGGCATGTTGCTGCAGTGGCAGACCTGAAATTGGTGAAAGATGAGATGGAAGCACTGAAGGGAGACTACATTTCTTTAGTCACCGACAGGAACCTAGCAGTCAAAAGAGCCGAAGCAGCCGTGTGTGCAATGAAGGAGACTGAGAAGATGGTGGAAGAACTGACCTTAGATCTGATCTTGGCAAAAGAATCTCTAGAATCTGCTCAGGCAGCACATATGGAAGCGGAGGAGAAGAGGATTGTGGCCACCATGACCCAAGAAAAAGATTCTTTCATTTGGGAGAAGGAGCTGAAACAGGCAAAAGAGGATCTACAGAGACTAAACGGACAGCTTTTGTCAGCAAAAGATCTCGAGTTGAAATTAGATACTGCATCAGCATTGCTTGTCAGTCTGAAAGCAGAATTAGCAGCCTATGTGGAAGCTAAACTGACCCAAGAGACTGGTTCCATTGAAAAGGAAGAGAACCTAGGAGGCAAAATCAAAGGAGGAGAAAGAATTCTCACAGATGCACAAGCGGAGCTAAAAGAAATAATGCTTCGTATTGAGAAAGCGAAGTATGATATAAACTGTTTGAGGGTTGCAGAAGCATCGCTCCAATTGGAGCTCGATAAAGAAAAGGCAGGGCTTACTGCCATCAGACAGCGGGAAGGAATGGCATTTGTAGCGGTCTCATCTCTTGAAGCTGAGCTGAGTGGTGTACACTCAGAGCTAGAGCTGGTTCAGTTGAAGGAAAAGGAAGCGAAAGAGAAGATGGTGGAGCTGCCCATGGAACTACAGGAAGCAAGTCAAGAAGCAGATCAGGTTAGGCTGGAGTTGAATTCGGCACGCGAAGAGCTGAGGAAGGCCAAGGAAGAGGCTGAACAAGTCAAGGCTGGTGCGAGAACGGTGGAGAGCAGATTACATGCAGCTTTAAAGGAGATAGCAGCAGCAAAGGCGGCGGAGAGTCTGGCGCTGGCAGCAGCCAAAGCATTGCAGGAGAGCGAAATGGCTGCTAGCCTGGGGAGCGAGGATGTGCTGAATAGTGTGACTCTTTCTTTGGAAGACTACTATGTGCTTAGCAGGCGGGCCCATGAGGCAGAGGAGGAGGCGAACATGAGGGTGGCAACCGCCATTGGCCAGATCGAAGTGGC
Source organism: Magnolia officinalis (assembly GCA_021015155.1). Taxonomy (NCBI): domain Eukaryota; kingdom Viridiplantae; phylum Streptophyta; class Magnoliopsida; order Magnoliales; family Magnoliaceae; genus Magnolia; species Magnolia officinalis. Next base: position 11,723,734 of record JAJHSJ010000006.1, read on the forward strand.
TAAGGAGTCAGAGTCAAGAAGCTTAGAAAGATTGGAGGAAGTGAATAGGGAGCTGGTTAAAAGGAAGGAGGCATTGAGTATTGCGATGGAGAAAGCTGAGAAGGCCAACGAAGGGAAGTTGGGTGTGGAGCAAGAACTGCGAAAGTGGAGAGCTGAAAGCGGGCAGCGACGGAGAGCTAGCGATGCTGCTGCCTCAGCAGTAAACCATGTTAGAAACTCGTCGACGAGCCCGGACAAGGAGTGTGACACGTTTGAGTCGGGTCCGAAGGTGTCTGTATCGGAACATTGTGTGGAAAATGGTCAGGCTGAATTGAAGAGTGTTGCAGTAGACTTGAAGGTGAAAAAGAAGAAATCTTTCTTTCCACGGGTTGTCATGTTCTTGGCCCGAAAGAAGTCACATTCGTCCAAGTGAACTGTCCATTTGTGTTTTTCTTTGGTAATTCTTGTATTTCGGCGTTCCAGATTCATGCAGGAAGATGATTGGATCATTGATCACCTGCAGAATGTAACAGTATGAGGTATTATACAATGCTCAACTTGACAGTATCTACAACCGGCTCTGGTTTCCAGTTTGTAAATGTGGAGCCCATGGTTCAGTCTTCCAAACTGTTGATACTATGCCGCCAACCGCCCCTGCACCAAAAATACCCCAGATGGGAAATCTAAACGCTTCAACTGGCTATGAGTAAATACACAGTTAAGAAAGAAAATGCAGCAATTGTCCCCGTTCATCCGATAAAAAAGGCCAAATATTTGACAGTTAGGATTTTCCAATGAGTGATATTTTTGGTGCAGTTGGCTTTCACATGGATCACTGACGTGTTTGGCGTAGAATTGTCTGCACTACATGGATCGTGATAATTTCCAAGTCTGCTATTGTTTCCCCCTCATTGGGAGTCTGGGATTGTCGAGGACAGGGAAAGAGTCCATGGGTGAATGATCAGTAAATGCATTGGAATTTTACATGTAGACAGACCAAACAATGTTATCAAAATCGTACTATTTATGATTTGAATCATACAATTCAAATTGTATAGATACATACATGATACATATCGCATGCCCCAAATCTGTAAACAATGCAAATTAGTTGTACAAAGCGGAACAAAATATTAAGATTCATGTGTATTATTTTTTCTGCATCCCTGAAACTTTAAAAAATGGATTTAATTAATTAATTTTGCCTTTTCCTATTCCACCTTTTGCTTTTAAAAACATACGAAAGGCTTCCTTATTAAAATAGAACTTTGTTGTTGTCTTTTGAGGTAGAGAGAGATGTTTGTGGACTTTAATATTCAAGAAGCCAAAACAAAGAAATTAAGATAACTTTTTTTTGTCGGTTGACGGAATTGAATGCTGGTTTTTACAACGTGATTCTACATTGAAGGAGGTACAAAATAACATAAATTACCGAGGAATTCTTCTCTTTCCTTTAGTTATTTTTTAAGGTAAATTTCTGGAAAATATATTATATTTGCTTTTGTTTTTTCTTTTCTTGAGGCATTATTTTGATTATTGAAGATTGTGAAGGATAGTGATATCACTTGATGAATATTTTTAAAAAATAAATAAACACAATTATCCATAGATGATGCTGAGGGGATAATTTTTGACATTTACACTTAGAGTGTGTTTGGATTCGAGATTTCCATTGTAATGCAATTGAAAAGTGCAATGATTACAAATTCTTTTACTCTTTTTTTTTTTCTTTTTTTTTCTGAAAAACAATTTCCTCGAAGGCCTGTTTGGATTGAGGATTATCACAATAAAGTAATGGAAAAGTGCAGTGATTACAAATTCCTTTACCTAACTCTTGAAATCATCTGCATTCTTCTGCTCAATGCCTACGCATTTTCTTGGGGCTCCACCTTCCCATTTCCTTGCTATGAGATAAACCCATTGTCAGGGGTCCCCTTTTATGCCTTTGGGCCCGATGACGACTCTGCTTGCACCCAATCACAGTACCAGAAAAGCAGCATGTCGGATGTAGGGTTGCTTCGAGGCATTATGGTGCGGACTCCTTCTATGGATCACCGACTGGATTTTTTGGCCCTTTCGTCTGTCTCGGAGGATTCCCTGGCGTTCAAGGCCCTCCTTGCATGGTGGTCTACAACCAGTTTACACCAGTCAGATGATATGGGCAGGTTGGCTTGAGTTTCATGGGTACCACTTACATTACTTCTGGAAAGCAGCCCAACCAGAAAAATGCCCATGTAGCTTCTGGCCCACGAATGTAAGTGGGTAACCACTACAGGGCCCCTCAACCAATCAAGCATCTGGGCTCTGGTTCACCTCTGTTGCATGCCTTCTCCTCTGGCCATCTTTCATGTATCTCCATTCCAGGTAAAACATTCAACTAACTCATAATCCTGTAACAAATTTACATGAGAAAACTAAAGCGTCTCTCAAATTTGAAAACATGATAGGATGCACGTACCCAGTCACATGTGTGGAGAACTGCCATGTGTGAAACAACAGAGCCATCAATCAATTGGGCCCACTTTATATATTCTGTTGCCCAAAAATAAGCCAGTCCATTCATCCACTGGGCTACAACATAATTTTATTTTTTTTTAATCGATGGCTGAACTTGGCTAAGGATTTTTGGCTTTTCTCTGTGTGTCCATTTTTGCTTATGAGACAATTGATTTGATGAGTGAACTGGCTTTTTTTCTCGGCCACATGGCAGAAGTGGAATCCACCTGACGGACAATTGGACCTCACACGTGTGCCATGTTGGCACACGTGGCTACTTGTGGAGGGCTGGATTGGCCACATTGTACTTGTATGGAATTGGCCCACTTCACATGGGTTCTTGTTCAATTTACAAATTGGCAATTAGCCAAACCTGTTGGAATTTCAGTCATCTGCTGATATACCGGTGCAAGCTCACTGGTCTCATGTTCTTCTGTCTCCCCTTCATTCTGTTATTCTGTAAATGCCATTACAGCAGCATTCAGAGGAAGTGCTTCCTTCATAAGTGGGACTTGTGGACCACCAAATCGCAAGCGGTGCCCATGTTCTGATCAGCGTTCCCATGTCTACACCTCTCGAAAATTGAATGATGAGGCGCAGAGCAGTACGAAGAGCTTGTCCACAAGCACCGTCGTTAGTGTGCACATGAGAGCTGGTAGCATCCAAAGCATGTTTGGCTGCTCCCAAGGTGAAGCAAATTCATGTGACTAAATCAGCTACAAGTGGGACTACTACCACAAAATTTTGAAAATTGAATGAAGCTGTGGTGGGAATTGGGAGACAGAAATATGAAATCAAAAGAGCTGCTACAGTGTCCTTAGTCCTTCTCTCCCTTCCATGAGAGGGCGTGCTCGTGAAGCAGACATTTGCTTGTTGCTCCTCTGTTATTTAACAATGCTATTTTGGTTGGTGATTGGAATGGTCAGTCCTTAAAAAAAAAAAGCTAACCTGGACTGTGTGTACTGACATGGGTGTGTACTAACAAGCTAACCCAAAATAATAATAATAATAATAATAATAATAGTGATTTATTGGTCAGTCCTTAAAATCCAGTTAGAGATATGAATTCATGTTGTAAATAGGATATAATTGGGGTGTGGTGTATGACATTCAGCAGATAAATTACAGTATTGATTAATGACACATAACCATTGTAGATTCATAGTTGCCATCTAAATTGGGTGTGAATCATCTGAGTCTGACTCAAACCCAATCAATTCCAATCCAGTTCGACAGCCTGACTGTGGCAAGTTGTGATCTGACTTGAGATCAAGCGAGTCGGAGAGAGTCATTGAATTAAAAAAACTATGATGGTGGCACATGTTGGTTATGTTTAAATATATAGTGACACATTTGGCACATGTGGGAATTTGAAAATGAATAGTGGCACATATGGCATATGTAAACAAGAGTACATGAGCACATGGGATGCACGTAATGCAAATATGTAAGGTACTTGAATATGAATGGCCCCACTTGCAGTAAATAAAGAAATAAATACACTTTCATGTATTTTAAGGACAATAGGCAAAAACCAATTAGTAATACCAGATAAGGTGAATTAACAATTAAAGAATTGCTTGGCAGCTGAGGCTTTTAAAGCCATTATTCCATTGTATTTTAAATTCATGTTTCCAAACCATCCCTATTATTATTATTATCTCTAGTTTCATAGGAAACGATGGCTTAAGAGTACTATCGTTGGTGCTGATGAATGGGGATTGTGTGGCGACACCAACACCATTAGGGCTTGTTTGGATGCCCGTAACTTTTTTAAGTTGTAAGAAGGTTACATGTAACTTACTTACAGGTGAAAGAAAGTTACAGGTAATCCTATTTGGATCTAAGTTGTAACTTATTTACAAGTAACTTACTTTTTGTGTTTGGATAACTTGTAACTTTATTACAGGTAATAAGTTGCATATTCACGCTAAGTAGATCTTGAAATAGGGAATCGTTGAAAAATCAAATTAACATGTAAAAAAAGATTGGATAAGATTATTCCATTTTATTAAGCCCATGTAAATGAATAGTTTGATTGATTCTTAGGCTAATCAAATCAACAGGTGGACCATAAAAGTGGGCTCATGTTTTCAAAATGCTTGTAATGTAGGAAAAAAAACTTAAAAGTAAGATATCCAGGCAAAAATTTTTCATGGGAGTGACTCTTGTTGGCAAGGATAGGTTAAAGAGAAATCACAAGCATAGGAAGCTGCTTCTACCAAATTTTGCATTAGCAGTTAAAATCTCAAAGTGGGACATTAAAATGGACCAATATCAAGGGACTGTTTAAAACTAGATATCTTAACACTTCAATGTGCCCTCAATTTCTCACCATTTGACAACAGGCGAGAATCCAAATGCTAATGGAACTTGGGACTGTTTGAAACTGGATATGTTAACAATGCAGTGGGCACTCAATTTCAAAACACTTGAGGACGTGCAGGAATCTCAATGCAAATAGAAATTGGGAGTGTTTAAAAAATCATATGTTAAAACAGATTTAGGACCTACTTGGGAACAAGTTGCACTGACCAACAAGCCCCACTTATACAAAATGAACAATGAAATGACATTGATATAAATTCTCTACATTATGTCACCACTGTTTCATGTGGTGTTGTCCCACTATGATGTAAAACAGATTTGGGCCCCACTATAATGTATTTGTTTTATCCACACCATCTATCCATTATTCTAAATCATTGTAAGTCATCAGCCCAAGGAGTGAAACAAGCATTATAGTGGCCCAATGAATTTTTTAATAATAGACTTCCAATCATTACTATTTTGTGTGGTGTGGTTCACTTGAGATTTAGATATGCCTCATTTTTGGAATCAAGCCCTAAAACGATCCAAAATAATGAATGGACGACATTGATAAAAAAAAATACAAGATGGTAGACCCCACAGACCATTGGACATTACCCACGCCTATAGCCAAATTGCCTCCGTCAACCCAAAAATAAAAGAAAGAAAGAAAGAACGGAAAGGAAAGGAAATGAAAACCCCCCCAAAAAAAAGAGGAAAGAAAGAAAGGGGTTTTCTAACCCTGTTGAAGCTGGATTGGAGAGGGAGAAGGAGACTAGGAGAGGGAGAAGGAGACTGGGAGAGGATGATGAATATATTGGAGAGGGAAGTTGCGATTCTTTCTAAAAAATTTCATTTCAAATTTCCAACCATTACCCGTATCAAAGATACAAGTAACTTGAAAAACGACTTAAGTGCCTATATCATTTTCGCATCTTTCTCCTGTAAGATAGTCACAGGTTGAGAGAAAATTACCTGTGACTTTTCTCCCCCAAACACCAACAGTAACAAAGTCACCAGTAACTTTGTTACATTTTGAAAAAGTTATAGGCATCCAATCAGGCCCTTAGAAAACACTTTCGCACTCTATCAAGATGTGTAATGAATTATTTAGAAATATTATTCCAGTTCGTTTGGCAGCATGGATTTGAATTTCCATGCAATTGAGTGGATTTTAATTCTTATGAAATCGAGTGGATTTTAAATTATAGAGCTTTGAGGTGAGGTGGGAGTTCGCGAAGAGCTCTTTGGAAGAATTTGGATTCCTTTCAAATCTAAATCCCTTCAGTTCCTAGCTACCAAATACCCAAAAAAAACTATAAATTCTTACTAATCTCTCTGATTCCACAGTGCCAAACGATCCCTTACAATACACGTAATTCAAACTAAACTGATCAAATTGTGGATACCAGTTCAGTTGTATCATGACCCAAAAAATACACTTTTACTATTATTATTATTATTATTATTATCTGACTATCTGATCAGTGGGTGTTTATTAACGGTCCAGATTCAACAAACAACTGTCCACAAGGTTAGGATTGTTCAACGAATTAGAGGTTAGGAATCTGACTCAGAGACAGTGATCTCCACAATCTAGTCGGTTTAATTTGAGTCGATTATGACGTCTCCAATTTCTGGGTGCCTGCGCATCAAACGCCATACGCAGCCGGAGTATCAAATAACTCCCCCTCCCCGGTCCCTGCCCACGAGTACCGGCGGTAGCCAGTAATTGCCCCAGTGTGCGCTACCGGTCAGTCCGGTCATCTTCCCAACTTTCAAATTTCAAAAGCCCCGCCCTCTTCCCTCCCCAAAATGAAATATCACCCCCTCTTTTTGTGAAGAAACCCACAAAAACAGACGCTTGAATTTCTCGTTTTCTTCTCGTTTCAATCATCATCAACACCAACAGCCATGGGCGGTTCTCACAGTCGGGAGGGTCTTGAAATCTCCGACTCCGAAGAAGAGGAAGAAGAAAACGAAGAAGAAGCCGAAGAGAAGCAGAGATCTTCCGAAGCCAAAACCAAAACCCTAGATTCTCTCGATGAAGTCGACGCCAAGCTCAAATCCCTCAAGCTCAAATACTCCTCCCCCCTCCCAAACCCTAACATCAAGAACCCCATCAAGCTCTTCCTTCACGTCGGCGGCCGTACTCCCAACGCCAAATGGATCACCTCCGACAAGCTCACTTCCTACTCCTTCATCAGAACCTCTCGAATCGACGGCCGCGATGACTCCGAATCCGACGGCGAAGATAGCGACGCTGCCCCTTGGGTGCTAAAGATCGGTTCCAAGGTCCGCGCCATCGTCAGCACGTCGATGCAGCTGAAGCCGTTCGACGACCAACACCGCGTTGATTTCGTCAGTGATGGTGTCTGGCCGCGAAGTTCTTCTCCGATGAGGACTACCGGAGATTCATCGGGGAGTATCGGGACTGTCTGTTCGAGAATACTTATGGTCTTGATGCTACGGATGAGAACAAGGTCAAAGTTTATGGGAAAGATTTCATTGGGTGGGCGAAGCCGGAAGAGGCGGATGATTCGGTTTGGGAGGATGCTGAGGATAGTTTCGGTAAGAGTCCGGCCTCGGTTACGCCGGCGAGGGAGAATCAGGATCTGATGGAGGAGTTTGAGGAGGCGGCCTACGGCGGTGGGATCCAGAGCTTGGCTTTGGGTGCGTTGGATAACAGCTTCCTTGTAAGCGATTCGGGTATTCAGGTTGTAAGGAATTTCAGCCATGGGATTCATGGGAAAGGCGTTTGTGTGAAGTTTAACAATGGAAATGCGGGTCTCAATTCCAGTTTGGGGCATTCGGCCCCGAAGAAGGCCCTCTTGATGAAGGCTGAGACAAACATGCTCCTGATGAGCCCGGCAAATGCGGGGAAAATCCACTCGACTGGGCTCCATCAGCTTGACATCGAAACTGGGAAGGTCGTTACAGAATGGAGATTTGAGAAGGATGGGACTGATATTACCATGAGGGACATAACGAACGATAGCAAGGGTTCGCAGCTGGACCCTTCGGAGTCGACGTTCTTGGGATTGGATGATAACCGGCTGTGCAGGTGGGACATGCGTGATCGGAAAGGGATAGTCCAGAACCTGGCGGCTGCAGATACCCCAGTTCTGCATTGGGCCCAAGGGCATCAGTTCTCAAGAGGGACGAACTTTCAATGTTTTGCAACAACTGGTGACGGGTCGATTGTCGTTGGGTCCATTGATGGGAAGATCCGGTTATATTCAAAGACTTCGATGAGAGCGGCAAAGACTGCATTTCCAGGGCTCGGGTCGCCTATCACCCATGTGGATGTTACTTTTGATGGGAAGTGGATATTGGGCACTACAGACACATATCTTATCCTCATCTGCACTCTGTTCACTGACAAAGATGGGAAGTCAAAGACGGGTTTCAGTGGCCGTATGGGGAACAGGATTGCGGCTCCAAGGTTGTTGAAGCTGACTCCTTTGGATTCACATCTGGCTGGGGTGAACAATAAATTGCATGGAGGGCAGTTCTCATGGGTGAGTATGCCTTTTCCCCCCACACATAGCTCCTCCCCTGTTGCATGTTGTTTGCTTGCTTCCAAGTGCAGAGGTTCGTAAGTAGTATCCCGTGAATACGGGGTCGATCCCACAGGGAGATGAATTGTGAGAAGAAAAAAATCAAATGCAAAATAAACTAAGTAATAAAAATTAATCTGATGATTTGATTTTGGGATTTTTGAATGGATGTAATTCAATTGAATAAAATAACACCCAAGCTTCAAAGTTCCACACATACGTTAATGTTTCAAAATCATGATGACTTGGATAACACAACTAGGATCTGAGCACTATGGTCAGCCTAGTCGGAAAATAAAACAGTTTAAGTATTTTAATAAATGATATAAAATATTAGAAAATTATGAATTTGCACCATTGACATATATTCTCAAGCGTCAGTGATTTTAAGTATTCAATATCTATAGGATAATGAATATCAAAGAAATATAACAGGTTGAGAACCTCTCCTATCTAGAAAATCTGATTGATCTAGGGTAAGCCTATCCATCAATGTGGATCTCATATGATGGAAACATATGGATCTCACAAGAGGATAAAAAACAAAACCTAAATAATAGATAACATGCATACACCATTTTTCTCATCATTAAAACAATCAATCATTATAATCTTAAAGAAACATTAAACCCATGTGCTTCCCTTCTAGCTTGGGATAGAAGGAACTTAGAAAAACATAATTAAATTGCAGAAATAAAAAGCAACAAGAAATAAAGAAAGAAAATGCAAATAGAAAAGATCTTAAAAAAAACAACTTATAAAACTTTAATAAAACTAAAAACTCTTTAAAAACCCTAAACTTTGCTCTTGAATGCCTTGAATAATGTTTTAGAATGCCCTAGGAAACCCTATTTATAAGTAGGGACCTGCAATTTTCGTACAAATTTGAAAAACCCTAGAAACCGCATCAAATATATATATTTTCCCAAAATAGACTTCTCGCTGCATAGTTCGTTTAAAATAGACTTCCTGCTAAGCAGTTTCCCAAAATAAACTTTACAGCTTCATAATACACTTTTTCAGGACGATTTCAGGATTCTTCACTTCAAATCTTCGATTCTCTTCATTCTTCACTTAGTTTTCTTAGATCTTTGGCATGTGAATTCTTCAATCTTGGTCTCCTAAGATCAATCCCTTGCTTTGGTAATTCTTGAGCATCAAAATCATGCTTTTAACACCATTTTTCAATCCAAACACTTAAATTCACCTTGCAACACATACATGAGTAAAATAGAATATTAAGCGGATTTATGTTCATAAAACCAAGATATAAATGGGGAAAATTATGCAATATTTGAGTCTCAACACATGTAAGAGGCAATTCTGTTTTTTTTATTTTTTTGGAAACACTATTGGGGGATTGAACCCTGGATCACACACACGCACGCTACACTACACTTATCTCTACGAGCTCATCTAATGAGTGGGAGACAGGCTGTCTTATAGAAAAATTGTTGTCTGTTGATATTTACATGACACTTGAGAATTAAGTTCCTTGGCTTGCCAATTATGTTCATGTTGTGCATTTTCTTGCTGCTTCTGTATTGTATGTAGGCACATCTTTTTGTGTGAACCAGTGTTTTAAATAGCTTATGCAATGTAGCATTAGCCTAGCCTTCGAGTTAAGTGGTGCATGAAAACAACTTAAGTTGCATACGTAGCATATGCTACAAGCTACACTACATGCTAGGTAGCGTTTGTTACCCGTCGCATAGTGTCATGTTTTTTTCCACAAAACAGTAAGATCAATTAATCTTTTCAATGATTTGTTACATTTTACTATTTTCACTGTAGTTAATGTTTTCAATGATTTTAGTGAAATAAGATGAGCAATGGTATTAAATCAGTTCCATTGCTATTTCTTTGTGTTCATATTTACTTCTTGTCCTAATTTTCCTACTATTGTACTAAAAAATTCAGAAGTAGCATGTAGCTCAGCTCTCACCTTTCATGTCGGAGCGGTGAACTCAAAGGTACATGCTATCTGCTATCTGCTATTTAAAACGCTGGTGTGGACTAGAAAAGAGCCCTTCATATTTTAGGTGGGGTATTATTTCACTTAACTGTTGGAATCTCTTGTGTAGGGCGTGTTTGGTTTTGCCAAATATCATGAAATTTCATGATATTTTTCACAAAATTTGACTGATTGTTCATGAAATATCATGAAGTTTCATGATATTTTGTGCAACTAAATGCACCCTTAGTTATTACTTTTCTCCGTTAGCATTTTCTGTGCATCTCTCTAGATCTTTCGTTCCAAATGTAGAGAACGTTATCTTCCTCAACCCCGGTGGACTTTCTTCAGGTGGGGCATTTGGTTGTAGCGCCAAATAGTGAAATATCTTTATAGTGATTTTGGTGTTGTTGCATTTGGGGCAGCCAGGAAAAGGGAACTTGCAGTTAAGTGGTCTTCTATTTTCATGCCTTTCCCCACTCCTTGGGAGCAGGGGACTTCTGAAAGTACCCTAAACCTAGATATCTATCTTGGATTCTGTTTTGCAATGTCATCCGTGTGATTTTTTTTTTTTTCCATCTAACTTAATAGACCGCCTTTGTTCCTTTCACAATTGTACTCTTTCTATACTTGAGCGTGTAAATATTCATCCCAGCCTTCGTTAAGGATCAGTTCGTCTAGTTAGGACTTGGTTGAGAGAGAGTAGTCATTATCCACGTCTTTTGTTTCTTTAGATACTCACAAACAAAGTCTAGGATTCTCGATTCTATTGAGAACACCCAAAATGTTGAAATGGAGTAAGTATAATGACAGTTTAAACTTCTTGATAGTGTATGTCATCATAAGATGAAGTGGTTTTGATTATGTAATTGTTAAGCCCTGTGAATGGAACGGACATTTGAAGTTTCAAGTTTCACATGGGCACATTTGGATGCAACCTTTTCTAAAGAACACTTTGAAGTTCACAAGGTGATTGGATTGGATTGGATTGCTTTTAAAAGTATTTCTTGGAAATTGGATCTACTGTTCGTTTTTAGTTTTGAGTAGTTAACTGTGGTTCCGCACATCCTATGTCTTGGTGGAGACTCTAGATGAAACCCTTATGATGATGACGCAATTTAAGTACCATTGGGCCACTTTAGGGGAGTTTTGTAAATTGCATATAAATTTGAAAGAACAACATCTAAGTTGTTAAAATTGGGAAAAAGGGTATGTGGGCATTAGGACTACTTTATGGCACTCCCTCTTTTTCTGAGTTGTTTGTGCTTGCAAATAGAAAATAAAAAACAAAACTAAAAAATGATGATGTTAATGTCTGATGATCTCGCTGATACATTAGATGCTAACTCCTTGAGGTGCATTGTCTTGATAATTGGGTGGAACTGATGTCTCAGTTTTCATATCACGTGGTTATGAGTAAAATAAATGATAAATGGTGTCTCAGATAGATTGCTGTTTTCTGCATGGTTTAGTGGCTTGTATATTGATGGATGAATCATTTTGGCTCCATTACATATTGCCTCATGGTTCGTAATGTCTGTGGCCATCCATTGGTCATGTAAATGGCCCATTTGGTTGCACTCAGCCACTCCATGCATTGGGTGATCAGTGCATGTGGCCAATGCAACAACACTGTTGGCTTCTCAAAATAGATTTTAGGAGGCATTGGTAGTGGATAAGTATGTTCATGGTTTTCTGTGGTATGTGAAGGATATGACATGGGATTTTAGTATGGGCTTTTTTGGGTGGGTAGCACCACCGTATTATTACCTAATTGGATAAAAGCACCACGATTTAGATAAAACCACCCACATCTTGAGGGTGCTTTTGAGGGGACTGCATTCCATCAGAAAACCTAATGGTTGTCCAGTTGCTCTTCTAAAATAACATAAATGCCCTTGTAAATTTTTTAAATGATGGCCTTATCATGCATTTGAGAACCACCTCCGTAGCCAATGGAAATAGGCCCAGTCCTTGACCCAAAAGCTGTACTCACCCAAGGCTATACTCACATGTTTCTATTCCTTCACATGTTTTATCATCTTGCCAACATGTGACTATTTTCAAAAAGCATGATAAGCTTGTTGTTTTAAACTTTTTGAAGGGAGGAACTTATCAGTTGAAGCATCGAAGGAAGTGAGTGTTTTTGGAGATGTCCGATCAAAAGCCGGATTGACAGAAGGGAATCTTGTCTCCAGGGACATTGAGACTGTAGGAGAGGTATGGCTATGTGGGTTAATGTTGCACAAGCTAAATCAATGGTGGTACCTGTTGTTGAGGCAATTCTAATTATTGACAGTTGGTGATCCTTGAGGATTCACGCGTGTGAAGAAGAACCTAGAAAAGGTTATCAAGGTGATAGGAGTTGACATTGAAAGAGAAGACAGTTTTGAGTCATTCTCAAATGCATTGAGGTCAATGGGAAGAAGCTCTGGTCCAAAAACATCAAAGGAGCGTCTAGGAAGACCAGAGGTTCACAGATGCTCCAAAATCTAGTATGAAGCATCAATTACGATAATTCTAGACCAAGCAAAGAGATTGGAAGGGAAGAGAACAACATCGCCATAGTTATAAAATGATTCTAATACTGTGGAATTTTAGTGGTATGGTCAGTGACGTAAAAAAAACTGGCCATTATGGATACGGTGCCTAATAACAAAGCTGATGTTATGATGCTACAGGAAATGAAGGAAGAAATTTCCAGTTTGGATGTTCGTTCAATTTGGGGCATTGCTCACTGTGGGTGGGTATGCATAGGGTATCTTGGTGGCATAGAATTCTAATGTAATGTCAAAGATTAATTCTTTAGCTGGGAATTATTCTATTTATTCTTTTGAAAATGATTGTGGGGGGAAATATTTGGTGTCTAACGATGTTGTATGGCGCAAATGATCTGAGTTTGGGAGGAAGTTGCTGGTGTTCCAATGTGCTGGAATGTTCCATAGTGGCATTGGTGGCAACTTCTATGTCATCAGGTTTGCTCATGCAAAGCAGGGTGGATCATGTGTTACGTCAAGCTTGAGGGTTTTAAGGAACTCAATAAATGGGAACACATTGATCTTCAACTTCAAGGCGTGGAATGTGGTCGAACAACCAAGAAGATCCATGTACGAGCTGACTGGACATACTTTTAGTTTCTTCTTGTTGTGAGGATTCCTTCCCAGAGGCAAATCAGAAGCTTTGTTGAAGTCTATTTCTGATCACAAGCCTATTTGCCTCTCTTCAAAGCTAGAGTCATGGGGTCTCAGGCCATTTGGATTAGGAAATATGTGGTTTGAACATCCTAACTTCACTCTGTTAGTTCAAAGCTGGTGGTCTTCTTCTATGATGGATGATTGAGCTGGGTTTCGATTCAGTGTTGAGCTCAAATTGCTGAAGGCAAAAGTACAAGAATGGAATAATATTTCTTTTGGTAACCTGAATGCCAAAACGGAACAGCTTAGGATGGATATTGCAACTTAGGTGGAAGATAATATCCTGTTGACCATAAATTAATAATGTTATAAATTATCAATCAATGATGTTATAAGAGAGTGATCTAGAGTGGGCTCAGTGTACGGAAGCCTTTTCGTGCACCTTGTTGCATTTGGATTGGCTGGCATCTACATCACCTATCTGGACCATTACTTAGGTTCAGTCTGCTCTTGGGTCTGGCTCCATGACTCAGTAGTAGACAGACGCTGTCTCACCACTGAGATCATGGGATCGAGTGCCCATGTGGTGAGGGTGTGTGTGTGTGTGTGTGTGTGTGTGTGTGTGTGTGTGTAGGTTCATTCTGCTCTTGGTCCAATGTTCTGCTCTGTTGTAAGCATCCGTGACTAGACATCCGTGATTTTTCCATCCATGTTTTCCATGCCAATGACATTATGGTTTACATCATCAGAATGAACGGTCCATATAGATGATATGGATGCCAAGGAGTCCAAATGCAATTAGGTGTGGAAATCTTTCCATTCACTTAGCACACAAGATTGTTTCTCATGTTATAAATTAGAACCAGTGCATGATAGATATAAAACATTGCTAGAGCAATTAATAGATGCTAGGAGAGAGTTTTCATAGGTACATTGTATCAGGATCTGCTGATGGTTTAGACAGTCTGTGAAGTTAAGATGATATTGAGAATATTTTCTATTAGCTAATTTGAAAATGAAATACTAACACCTTTAATTTGATACTTGTTAACATGGTTTTGAGAGCTGGTCTGTTACCAGGACCTTCTTCAAGTCCATGCCATGTGAAACACTAACCGCAATACAGGGCGGTTTTCCTGTCTTTAGATACGATTGGCATTAGAAACCTTTTAGTTGCTTTAGTAGGTCATTTTACGTCTGTACTCTTTCGGGAGTTGCCTCGTTTATCATCCAAACGGCATGCAAGATTCTCGAAGTCTATCCCATTTCACATTTTCTTAAAGCCTTGTAACATTTTGTTTGAGGGGGGAGGTTTGCTTGAATACATCCCAATGTATTGCAATATAATACATCGGGAATTTATCCATTGGAATTTTGTTTTTCTTAATGACCCAAACTGTTTATATGAATGAAAAGATAATCAGATATAATATTTCAACCCTTTGATTATATGAAGGTTATGGTGACTGTCCATTTTTAAAGCAAAAGAGCCAAGTTTCAAATTGTTGAAATAATCCAAGTTCAGTGATTTTATTTGTTGTCTATCCACCATGCAAGTTGAGATTTATCATATAAATGGTTTGGATAATTTGAAGACGATCTACATTCAAAGGCTTAAATCCAGAAGTATCGCATTGCAATACATTAGGATGTATTAGAGCAAACCTCTACTCATGTATTTTGAATTAGATTTTTAGTGATAGGTCACACACCAACACACCCAAAAACGAAAAAAAAAAACCAAAAAGAAAAAAAAGGAAGTAATGCTAGATGAGCAGCTAGTGTGGTTTTCCTCAGCGTTTGAAATCCGGTTGATCTGTTTCAGACTGAATTTAATTTGAAATAATTATTCTCGTTTTGGTATACTTGTCAGGTCACAGAAAATGGGAAGCAGGAGCGCCATCTTGTAGCGACCGTTGGAAAGTTCAGCATCATATGGAATTTCCAGCAAGTGAAGAACAGCAGCCATGAGTGCTATCAGAACCAGCAAGGCCTAAAGAGCTGCTACTGCTACAAGATTGTTCTCAAGGATGAATCGATTGTCGACAGCCGCTTCATGCACGACAAGTTTGCGGTCAGTGATTCTCCAGAGGCTCCGCTGGTGGTTGCGACACCAATGAAGGTTAGCTCTTTCAGTATATCAAGCAGGCGGTAACACAGTTTCCACCGAAATGTGCCAAGTGAAGATGCTGACTATATGTATTCTGGACAATGCAGTTGTTAGATTAGTAAAATGGTGGATACTTTTAAATGATTTGTATCTTGATCGTGGCCTCTGCTTGTGAGGATGTAGGATCTTCTTTGTACTAGTTTGGATAGTGCTCTTCCTGAATGTGAGAGCAGATGCATGCTGGCCTGTTGGATTGGTTTAAACATTAGAAATGTGATTATGATGGCCGCCCTGTGGGTCACTCCCATACGCGCTATTTGCTTTTATCCTCATCTTCTCTTTCACTACTGCTTGTGCATATGTCAGCTTACCCACCTCTTCTACCCTCACAAGATGGGACTCACTTCTCTGATCCACACCATTGATCTCTTCGTAGAGTTTCTCCTTAGACCTGTTGATCATGGACCCATGTAGTTGTTGTAGATGAGGTGCTGTTGGTTCCCAGGGCCCATGTGCTGTCACTCACAAAGGTGCTATTGGCTTCATCCTCATCCAATCTGTCCATCTTCTACGCCAGCTCATGTTTGGACGTGAGCCCAAAAATCAGGATGATCCAAAATTCATGTGGACCACACCACATGGAACAGTGGGATGCGAACACCGATCGCTGAAACCTTCCTGGTACACCGTGACGTTAATGTGCCGTCCAATCCTTTGTAAGGCCAGTCCCACCAGGGCGAAGGGAAGACCAAAATCAGCGTGATCCAAAACTTATGTGGGCCCCAGAAAGGTTTCAATGGTTGGTGTTCCCATTCACACAGTTCGCTGTGATTTGGCCCACTTGAATTTAAAATGGGCCTCATTTTTCAACGAACATCCGAATATGTGCTGTCTCAAACGATGGACGGAGTGGATTTCACAGTCATTCCCGTTGAGAGGAATAAAAAATCTATCTAGGAACTTAAATAGGTGGGGTCCACTAGATGATACGGGGGGCCTGGTTTGCCTTGGACCCACCATTGGGTATGTGGTATTAGATCTCGGTCCGAGCCCTTAAAAAAACTATTGAAACGAAAAGCCAGTGATTCTGCGCTGCCAGTGTTAGCAAAGCTTCTTTGTATTTGAGTTATATATATAAAAAAAACCAATTACCAAGCAAAGAGACCCACAGGTGGGGTCCACCAAGATTAATCAAGTTCTTCTCTCAGCTGTGAGCTCAGCATGGTTGGTCCGTAGAACTTGTGGACATGATCAGAGAAACCTTTAAAGGCTTGAGCTCGACTATGAGATCTTTGTTGGTCCATTACATCCCAAAAAAAAAAAAAACAAGCTGCAAAACCTGACAAAATTGAGGGGACCATTACATCCCGACAGCCTGACCATCTTCAAGTGATCAAATCCTCAAAAATAAGATAATAAATAAATAAAAGAAGCTTTTAGAATAACAAGCAGCCAATGCTGCATTGCTGCAGACTGGCAACTGGAATTGAAGAAGATGAAGCATACGCTGCTACAGTTGGGCCCACCACAAACCAGGCTACAAGCAGCCAATGCTGGAAAGCTGATAGGATGTAAATGGTCCCCTCAAATCTTGTCGGTTTTTGCAGCTATTTTTTTTTTTTTTTTTCCTCTCTTGTGCAGCTGGTTCTGTGTTATGCTGAATATATATGATAGGTGTTGGCTGGTTTTTGTTTGTTGGGACCCACCCAAAAGGCCGTACAGACCTTTATCCAATCCGTATTGGGATTTTTACCGTAAAATACCTCCATGATTCTAATTTTACAAAATAATGTCTTTAGAGCCCATATTCTTGAGCAATGCTTTTTGAAAGGAGAAATTATATTACTATCCTCATTTTTATTTATTTATTTATTTTAAAGAGGAGAATCCTGCCCCATCTGGATCATGACAAACCTCTCTTGTGCTAATGCTACAACCCATGCCCTCATCTGGACCATCCACAGCCCTAACTACGGTCATAGATTCAGTCAGGTCGTGACCATGGGCCCACTTTGATGTATATGTTATATATCCATGTTATCCATCCATTTTTCAGCTCATTTTAGGATGTGGGTCTAAAATCGAAGTAATTCAAATCTCAGGTGAACCACACACAATAGGAAACAATGGTGATTGAATGCCTACCATTAAAAACTTACTAGGGTTCATCATAATATTTATTTGCTATCCAACCTATTGATAAGTTCAAATAGACCTGGATGAAGGGAACATACAAATATCAGCTTAATCTAAAAATTTTGTGGCTCACGATAAGTTTTTAATGGTCAATCACTAATCTTTCATGTGGTGTGGTCCACTTGAGATTTAGATCTACATCAGTTTTGGGCCCACATTTTAAAATAAGCTGATAAAACGGATGGACAATGTGGATATATAACACATACATTAAGGTGAACCCAAAAATGAGGTAGATCCAGGGCTTAAGTGGACTACACAGCGGTGATTGAACGCCCACCATTAAAAACTTCTTGGTAGCCGACAAAATTTTTGGATCAAGCTGATATTTGTTTTTCCCTTCATCCAAGTCTTCTCATGAAGGGTTGAAAATCTGAAAAGATATTATCCCATGTTGAAGAAATGCATCCAAATACGCATCTGAATCCAGCCAGCTCCTCTGCAGAATAAGATCGCCGTACTTTGTCGGGTTTTAAAAAACTACTCTTCTAACGTATGGCTGCAACCACCATGAAACAGGAAAATGAAAGATATAAAGAAAACTTCTTTGTATTGCTGTACTGGGAATGAGTAAAAACGTTTTACACTGCTGCCTTTTATAGGATTTCTCCTCATGTGAAATGACCCAAAATGCCCCTATCTAGATGGTTCCCAGGGACAGTTAAAAACAGAAAAAATCTTAACACAACTATTATAATATAAACTTAGAAAAAATCTAACAGCACAACTAGCTCACACGGATCTTACACGTTATGCACAGCCAACACGGTTTTGGATTTGCACAAATTCACCACCGTGTCCAACACTCCCCTTCAAACCAAAACTGGCTTCATTCCAAGCATTGATCTAAGTCTCCTAAATGTGTCAGTTGGCAGTGCTTTAGTGAAAATATCTGCTACTTGTTCAGTGGTGTGACAGTATTCTAGCTTAACCAATTTCTGCTTTACTTTATCTCTAAGAAAATGATATCTTGTGTCGATGTGCTTGCTCCTTCCATGTTGAACTGGATGTTTGGCAAGTTCGATTGCCGACTTGTTGTCCACGTATATAACAGTAGATTCCTCCTGTGGATGCTTCAGCTCCTTTTGTTGGGTTTTAAAAAACCCACTCTTCTAACGTATGGCTGCAGCCACCATGAAACAGGAAAATGAAAGAGATAAAGAAAACTTCTTTATATTGCTGTACTGGGAATAAGTAAAAACGTTTTGCACTGCTGCCTTTTATAGGATTTCTCCTCATGTGAAATGACCGAAAATGCCCCTATCTAGATGGTTCCTAGGGGTAGTTAAAAATAGAAAAAATCTTAATGAAATCTTAACACAACTATTATAATCTAAACTTAGAAAAAATCTAACAGCACAGCTAGCTCACACGGATCTTACACGGTATGCACAGCTAGCATGGTTTTGGATTTGCACAAATCCACCACCGTGTCCAACATCTTTGTTGGGTTTTAAAAAACCCACTCTTCTAACGTATGGCTGCAGCCACCATGAAACAGGAAACTGAAAGAGATAAAAAAAACTTCTTTGTATTGCTGTACTGGGAATAAGTAAAAACGTTTTACACTGCTGCCTTTTATAGGATTTCTCCTCATGTGAAATGACCCAAAATGCCCCTATCTAGATGGTTCTTAGGGGTAGTTAAAAACAGAAAAAATCTTAATGAAATCTTAACACAACTATTATAATATAAACTTAGAAAAAATCTAACAGCACAACTAGCTTACACGGATCTTACACGTTACGTACAACTAGCATGATTTTGGATTTGCACAAATCCACCACCATGTCCAATATCTTTGTTGGGTTTTAAAAAACCCACTCTTCTAACGTATGGCTGCAGCAACCATGAAACAGGAAAATGAAAGAGATAAAGAAAACTTCTTTGTATTACTGTACTGGGAATAAGTAAAAACATTTTACACTGCTGCCTTTTATAGAATTTCTCCTCATATGAAATGACCCAAAATGCCCCTATCTAGATGGTAATGCAGGGGCATTTTCACACTGGGCTCGAGTGGGGTCGCTTGTGGGATGCAGGGGCACACTCGGGGTGGGTGCGGCCCACGGAGGAGGTATCGTGTTCGAGACTCCTCGCCAGGGGTGATTAATGCGCGTTTCACACCGGGCTCGAGTGGGGTAGCCCGTGGGATGCGGGGACACACTCGGGGTGGGCGGCCCATGTGATTTAGGGCCCATGAATGGGGTTCGGCCGAGGTCTTAAAACCCATGAGATGTGGGGCCTGGGCTATGAGATAAAGGGATTAATTCGCCATACTCTAATAGTTCGAGCTTTTAGAGCAAGTGGTTAATTGTCCTGCATCAAATTGGTATTAGAGCGGAAGGTCTCGGGTTCGAGACTCCTCACCAGGGGTGATTAATGCAGGAGCATTTTCACACTGGGCTCGAGTGGGGTCGCTTATAGGATGTAGGGGCACACTTGGGGTGGGTGCGGCCCACGGAGGAGGTCTCATGTTCGAGACTCCTCACCAGGGGTGATTAATGTGCATTTCACACCGGGCTCAAGTGAGGTAGCTCGTGGGATGCGGGAACACACTCGAGGTGGGCGGCCCATGTGTTTTGGGGCCCACAAAGAGGGTTCGGCCGAGGTCTTAAAATCCATGAGATATGGGGCCTGGGCTATGAGATAAAGGGATTAATTCGCCATACTCTAACAGTTCGAGCTTTTAGAGCAAATGGTTAATTGTCGTGCATCAGATGGTTCATAGGGGCAGTTAAAAACAGAAAAAATCTTAATGAAATTTTAATACAGCTATTATAATATAAACTTAAAAAAAAAATTTAACAACACAGTTTGCTCACACGGATCTTACACGTTACGCACAGCTAGCATGGTTTTGGATTTGCACAAATCCAACACCGTGTCCAACACTCCCCTTCAAACCAAAACAGGCTTCATTCCAAGCATTGATCTAAGTCTCCTGAATGTGTGTCAGTCGGCAGTGCTTTGGTGAAAATGTCTGCCACTTGTTCAGTGGTGTGACAGTATTCCAGCTTAACCAATTTCTGCTTTACTTAATCTCTAAGAAAATGATATCTTGTGTCGATGTGCTTGCTCCTTCCATGTTGAACTGGATGTTTGGCAAGTTGCCGACTTATTGTTCATGTATATAACAGTAGATTCCTCTTGTGGATGCTTCAGCTCCTTTTGTTGGGTTTTAAAAAACCCACTCTTCTAACATATGGCTGCAGCCACCATGAAACAGGAAAATGAAAGAGATAAAGAAAACTTCTTTGTATTGATGTACTGGGAATAAGTAAAAACGTTTTACACTGCTGCCGTTTATAGGTTTCTCTTCATGTGAAATGACCGAAAATGCCCCTATCTAGATGGTTCCTACGGGCAGTTAAAAACAGAAAAAATCTTAATGAAATCTTATCACAGCTATTATAATATAAACTTAGAAAAAATCTAACAGCACAACTAGCTCACACATATCTTACACGTTACGCACAGCTAACATGGTTTTGGATTTGCACAAATCCACCACTGTGTCCAACATCTTTGTTGGGTTTTAAAAAACCCACTCTTCTAACGTATGACTGCAGCCACCATGAAACAGGAAAATGAAAGAGATAAAAAAAACTTCCTTGTATTGCTGTACTGAGAATAAGTAAAAACGTTTTACACTGCTGCCTTTTATAGGATTTTTCCTCATATGAAATGACCAAAAATGCCCCTATCTAGATGGTTCCTAGGGGCTGTTAAAAACAGAAAAAATCTTAATGAAATCTTAACACAACTATTATAATCTAAACTTAGAAAAAAAATCTAACAACACAGCTAGCTCACACGGATCTTACACGTTACGCACAACTAGCATGGTTTTGGATTTGCACAAATCCACCACCGTGTCCAACATCTTTGTTGGGTTTTAAAAAACCTACTCTTCTAACATATGGCTGCAGCCACCATGAAACAAGAAAATGAAAGAGATAAAGAAAACTTCTTTGTATTGCTGTATTAGGAATAAGTAAAAACGTTTTACACTGCTGCCTTTTATAGGATTTCTCCTCATGTGAAATGGCCCAAAATGCCCCTATCTAATTGGTTCCTAGGGGCAGTTAAAAACAGAAAAAATCTTAATGAAATCTTAACACAACTATTATAATCTAAACTTAGAAAAAATCTAATAGCACAACTAGCTCACGCGGATCTTACACGTTACTCACAGCTAGCACGGTTTTGGATTTGCACAAATCCTCCACCGCGTCCAACACTCCCTTTTAAACCAAAACTGGCTTCATTCCAAACATTGATCTAAGTCTCCTGAATGTGTCAATCGGTAGTGCTTTGGTGAAAATGTCCGCCACTTGTTCAGTGGTGTGACAGTATTCCAGCTTAACCAATTTCTGCTTTACTTAAAATGATATCTTGTGTCGATGTGCTTGCTCCTTCCATGCTGAACTGGATGTTTGGCAAGTTTGATTGCCGACTTGTTGTCCATGTATATAACAGTAGATTCTTCCTGTGGATGCTTCAGGTCATTTTGTTAGGTTTTAAAAAACCCACTCTTCTAACGTATGGCTGCAGCCACCATGAAATAGGAAAATGAAGAAGATAAAGAAAACTTCTTTATATTGCCATACTGGGAATAAGTAAATATGTTTTACATTGCTGCCCTTTATAGGATTTCTCCTCATGTGAAATGACCGAAAATGCCCCTATCTAGATGGTTCCTAGGGGCAGTTAAAAACAGAAAAAATCTTAATGAAATCTTAACACAGCTATTATAATCTAAACTTCAAAAAAAATCTAACAGCACAGCTAGCTCACACGGATCTTACACGGTATGCACAACTAGCATGGTTTTGGATTTGCACATATACACCACCGTGTCTAACATCTTTGTTGGGTTTTAAAAAACCCACTCTTCTAACGTATGGCTGCAGGCACCATGAAACAGGAAAATGAAAGAGATAAAGAAAACTTATTTGTATTGCTGTACTGGGAATAAGTAAAAATGTTTTACACCGCTGCTTTTTATAGGATTTCTCCTCATGTGAAATGATCCAAAATGCCCCTATCTAGATGGTTCCTAGGGGCAGTTAAAAAACAGAAAAAATCTTAATGAAATCTTAACACAACTATTATAATCTAAACTTAGAAAAATCTAACAGCACAGCTAGCTCACACGGATCTTACACGTTACGCACAACTAGCATGGTTTTGGATTTGCACAAATCCACCACCGTATCCAACACTCCCCTTCAAACTAAAACCGGCTTCATTCCAAGCATTGATCTAAGTCTCCTGAATGTGTCAGTCGGCAGTGCTTTGGTAAAAATGTCTGCCACTTGTTCAGTAATGTGACAGTATTCTAGCTTAACTAATTTATGCTTTACTTGATCTCTAAGAAAATGATATCTTGTGTCGATGTGCTTGCTCCTTCCGTGCTGAACTGGATGTTTGGCAAGTTCGATTGCCGACTTGTTGTCCACGTATATAACAGTAAATTCCTCCTGTGGATGCTTCAGCTCCTTTAACAATTCCTTAGCCAGATCCCCTCACATACAGTGGATGAAGCTGCTACGTACTCAGCTTCACATGTGGACAGGGCGACCACACTCTGCTTCTTTGAATTCCATGTGAATACTGTCGACCCAAGATAGAAAGCATAGCCTGTGGTGCTTTTTATTTCATCTTGGTCACCACCCTAATCACTATCAGAGTATCCATACAACATCACCTCATCATCATATGGATAAAAGAGACCGAATTCAATAGTCTCTTTGATATACCTCAGTATTCATTTTGCAGCTAGCCAGTGTGACTCTTTTGGAGCTTCTATATATCGGCTTAGAAGCCCAACACTGTAGACTATATTTGGCCTAGTGATTGTGAGGTACCTTAAGCTTCTAATTAGACTCTTGAATAGGGTTGAGTCGACGTTTCTTCCTTCTCCATATTTTGTGAGCTTCAGGCCTGTTGTAACAGGTGTATTTATGGCTTTACAGTCGACCATATGAAACTTCTCAATAATTTCCTTTGTGTACTTCTTCTGGGATATGTAAATGCTACTGACTTGTTGCTTCACTTCCATGCCCAAGAAGAAAGACATCAATCCACCACCAGTCATCTCGGATTCTTTGAACATAGCCTGCTTGAATTCTTCAAACATCGCCTAGCTGTTCCCAGTGAACAACAGATCATCAACATATAAACAAGCTATAAGCATATCACCATGGGCATTGTTCTTTGTGTAGACGACATGCTCATACGGACATTTGACAAAACCATTCTTTTGAAGATAACTGTCGATCCATGCATTTCAAGCACGGGGAGCTTACTTCAACCCATACAAGGCTTTCTTCAGTCGATAACCTTGTGTTCCTCCCCTTGCATAACAAAGCCTTCAGGTTGGTCAACGTAGACTTCTTCTTCGAGTACTCCATTTAGGAATGCAGATTTCACATCCAGTTGGTAAATCATCCAACTGTGATGAGTTGCAAGAGAGATACTCATTCTTACAGTGTCAAGACGAGCAACTAGGGCGAAAACTTCTTCATAGTCTACCCCATATTTCTGTTTGTAATCTTTTGTTATGAGCTTTGCTTTATATCGATCGTTCGATCTTACCATCGACATTTCACTTGATTTTGTACACCCATTTGAGACCAATGGTCTTCTGGATTTTGGGGAGTGAGGTCAGCTCCCACGTTCGATTCTTCTCGATGGCATGAATCTCTTCTTCCATAGCCTTTCTCCAACATCTTCATTCACAGCCTCCTCGAATGTGAGAGGCTCGTGGTCCGTACACAGGCAGAGTAAATTCACTTCCTCAGTTTATGCGTAGATGTCGTTGAGGCTTCTCATTTTTATACACCGTGTATTTGCTCGTTCTCGCTCTGGTATTTCCTTATGTCAGCAAAAATATACATTCGACTTACTACATGAGACGGGTATGCTGGGCTGTAAGCCTGTTGCTACTCCTCTTGAGATCAATCATCAGCTCACCTCTCTCCCTGGTGAGTCTCTCTCCGATCCTGGTCCATATCAGCGACTCATTGGCCGTCTTATTTACTTAACTATTATAAGACCCGATATCTCTCATGCTGTGAGTATGCTTAGTCAGTTTATGCACTCACCACGGGCTGCCCATTTGGATGCTGCCTATCGTGTTCTCCGTTATCTCAAAGGTCCCCCTGGTAAGGGCCTTCTTTATTCCTGACATAAACACTTGTCTATTTCCGCTTTTTCTGATGCAGACTGGGCCGGTGCCAAAGATGACCGGAAATCTACAACCGGTTACTGCTCATTTGTGGGGGGAAACTTAGTTACTCGGAAAAGTGTAACACCCCGTACTTTCCAGTACTCGAGTGCTACCATGTAGAATAATTTAAATATAGATACAAATAAATATATACACTATGAAATGTATATGCTTTGTGAAGATTTAGAATTCCAGGCTAAAATGACATATAATTACACCCACACTTTAATTATACATTTGTAACATCAATTAAATAAATTACAAATCAAAAAAAAAATTATATGATAAATAACACGGTTCAAACGACTAAGCATTTCATATAGGATTTAAAACGTAAGACAAGTATGACTACACAAATAATACCGGAATAATATACGATAATCTCTCACTAATATTCGTATAATTTAAAAAAAGTTAATAATCTAGGGTAATATAAATTATATATGACAAAATTCATTAATGTGACTTTAGTGATGTAAGACAATGATGGATGGTAATAAGTTTATATTAATACTAGTAATTAGTAATATATCATGAAATGAGTCTTAGGACCTTTTTCAATTGTTGAAAATAAATCTTAGAGGAATCTGACCCTTAGGACTCCAAGAAAAATTCAAATAACACTTCGATCGTAACTCGGGGACCATCCAGGTATTAGATCATCCTGATTAACAGCCAAATGCCTTGAATGTGATTACCAAGAAGGATGAACGACTTAGATCGCGAGATCCTGACACGATGGGCCCACACTAGATGCATGTGCACGACGCGCACTGAACGGCCTGGGCAGTCAGCACGCCGCTGACCGAACGATTTTGGGGAAAAGGGAGAGGATTCTCCCACTGCCCCTAGTCGCACCGGGCACCGTCCACCCTCACAAGTCGCGGCCCTTCTCTGGTCCCCATCCGTGGGATCCGGGCCGTCCATCGGCCTTGCACCGTTGGGACGACAGACCCATGCCAATCCACCCTGTCCATGTAACCTTCCACACGTGTAAGAAAGGATCGGCTGAGGAACTTTCGCTGAGATCGCCTTGTGGCCCATTTCAGGCCATCCTTTAGCCAATCTAGATCGTTCATTGGGCAGGGAAGGCCTGAATGACCAAACCCATGATGTCTGTGGGACTCCATGCACACATGTGGGTGCTCGTGCAGCGGTAGCCATGGATGGACAGACGGCTATTTTTCCCGTAGAAATAAGACCGTTGTAAAGTCCCCACGTCAACAATCCACGTACAAAGCTCTCCGTCGATCTCAGCCTTCCTTTGGGAAGAAATCCACCCGTTCCATTCATTTCCCGAAATGAACAGGCAGTTGCCTGTAGCATTGACCGGCGTGGGAGACCATTCCCGTTCGGGAAGCTTGCAGCTAGCTTAATCCATGCCTTTCATAGGCCATGTGGGACGATCTCCATCGCTCTCTTTACGGCAACAACAGCTAGCACGCTGAGCATCTCTTCTCGCGAAATTACCGCATGGGGCGGAAGATCTCGTGCGGTGTGGTGAAACACCAATGAAAAACCTAAAGAATGGAACCCACCATGATCAGAGGCCACATCTGATCCGTTCAAACGGATCAGATCACATAGAAACATCGTCAACAAAAATTTGCCATGAATGGCCATGTCATCTTCCCCGTCAGACTGGAAACCCACCATGAAACAGTGGGCCCCATTCCGAGATCTTAGGTGCCCATTCGGTGGGCCATGGTGGCATGGACACTACCCCACTGGTAGATCTTGTCCATGCTAGAAAAAAAGAGAGAAAAGGAGGGCCCAATCTAGCAACATCCGAACCATCCGTTGAAGGATAGGCACGGCTCTGGCTCTATAAATATCGCCATATTTCCTCGGGATTAGCACGAAGCAATCTCGTGGAGAGAGAGAGAGAGAGTAACAGAGAAAGAGAGAGGGAAAGAGAGTGTGAGAATTGTGGGTGTAAGCCTGGTGCCGCACTGCACCGAGTCGAGCTGTTCGAATCGGATCGAATCGGGTCAGTGCAGCCCGCAGTCACCACTGAGAGAGAGAGAGTGAAGGAGAGAAACACAGAGAGTTGCAGTGAGGTCGTGAGGAAGAAGAAAACCAGGAGGAAGAGAGGAAGTTTACGTGTGATCTTGGTGCCGCACTGACTCAACCCGGTCTTTTGGACTGAGTCGAATCAGTGCAGACCAGTAACACCTTAGTGGAGAAGCCAGGTGACACCTAACATCCACCCCTATTAGTTTGTTTAAGTTTCTGAATTACTTCTGGCCATTAGCTCTCTCAATCAGGCCCTGATATGGTGGCGAAACAGGCCAAGTTTAGGCCATGACATGAACTGAGAGATGGGTCAGAAACGAGCCTCAACCAGGACTGAAACCAGTCCCAGTTAGGAGCCCAACTCGGACGTTCTGCCAGGCCGAGAAATGCATAGAGGTCGGGACAAAGGTCCTGCGTCCGGCATTTGTGCTGTGTTGAAACTGGACGTGCCTCGGGTTGAAAAACAGCCCTAGAACTGGGCGGTGACTTGTTTCAGAACCGGGCCAAGTACGACCCTGCATTGGGTCTGAAGGTTGGGCCGGGTGCAGCCTACAATCTGGACTAAAACCAGTCCGAATGAAGGGCTGGAATCGACCCTCCTGATGGACTGTAAATTCACCTCCGGATGGGCTACTAACTAGGCCGTTTGGGGCTCAAACAATCCTCCTGTTGGGTCGGAACTGAATCCATTGTCTGGGCTCCCTGAAGACCTATGGATAAGCTATAATGGGGCTTCCTAGTAGGCTAGAAACTGGCCTTAAACAGGCCCTGATTGCACACCTTTCTCTGGGCCGTAAATGGTGCCGTAACAGAACGTGCCTGGAGACGTGCTGAAACCAGGCCATTTTACACCACCTAATGGGCTGAAAATGGGCCTTAGTTGGACTAAAGGTAGGCCTTCTCTGGGCCACGTAATGCTGGACTTGAATCCAACTGAATCCGGACTCTACTGAGTCGTATAGCTAGCCCACAACCAGGGCTTTACGTGGGCTGAAAACACTTTTGATGGGCGTTTCCTGGGCTGAAAATCAGCCCAGAACTGGGCCGACGGCAGTGATAAAATCGGGTGGGCTGCACCACATCAAATCTGGTGGGCCGCACTTGGGTGAGAACCAGTGGGCCTCACCATAAAGATGCGGTGGGCCAACCCCATTTGAGCTTGGGTCTGGACCCGACAGCTGGGGTAAACAGGCCCAATTCAACCCATATTATTGGGCTTGGGCCCAAAGGACTGGGCCACCTGTCATGATAAAAGTCTAACGGGCCCTGTCACTCTAAAGCAAGCCTCAATGACTTTATTCATGGGCCTTTTCAAAGCCCCACAAGATCCCCAATATGCTAGTAAACAAATACCTTAGGAATACTTACTAATGCAAACTGTCCTCTAGGAAGTTACTTGCACAAACTTGGGCTGCAAGATATTCTTAAAAACTTGAGTCAAGAACAGGACTGCAACACTTCAGGTGAGGATTCTACCCCTTGAGCTTTCCTCTTCCATGTTAACTCGTGTGTTAGTCTAACTCTAGTTTTAACCTATTAATTTATGACTTTGCTTTTATGGCTATTTGCGATAGTATTAAAATTTATTGACATGCTTATTACCTATTTTGTGGAAACCTATATATGTGATATGCCAGATTTTGCTTGAAGGATAATTATGTAATACATACTGATACACCTTGGACTATGATACCTATTAGAAAATCTTTTTAAATTGGCTGCTTGCAAAAATTCGGATAATAACGAGTGGAATTAATCATGCATACATGACACTCCTATTTTTGAATGGACTAACTGTTGGAAAGGTCCATTTCTCTTATT
The DNA here is from genome assembly GCA_021015155.1 of Magnolia officinalis. NCBI lineage: Eukaryota > Viridiplantae > Streptophyta > Magnoliopsida > Magnoliales > Magnoliaceae > Magnolia > Magnolia officinalis. The sequence continues at coordinate 11,752,547 of JAJHSJ010000006.1, forward strand.
CGGATGAGCCGACTGTTTGAAAGGTCCATCCTCCTAGCATGAATGAGCCGACTGTTTGAAAGGCCCATTCATTATTTAAGTGAACTGACTGTTTGAAAGGCCCACTATCTTACTTAAGCGGGTCGACTGTTTGAAAGACCCGTTTCTTCGCAAGTTGAATGAGTTGACTGTTTGAAAGACTCATTCTCTCACCTAAATGGACTGATTGTTGAAAAGATCCATTCCCTATTGGGATGAGCCGACTGTTTGAAAGGCCCATCCCCATGCATGAATGTGTCGACTGTTTGAAAGGCCCATTCATTGACCAACTGGATGTGCACCCCCAGTTGACGTGCACTCACGCATCCATGCACTTAAACAAGATCATCATGAAATGTTTTGTATGTTTAACTATCTGGAACAATGCTGGGTTAATGCGGTGGTGTGTAATCTTGAGGGGAGTTCCCACTGAGCTGGCCACTCATCTTTTAAATATATAACCGTACAAATAATGCAGGCATAAATGAGAGTAGGAATGAGGCGAGTTTGGATGCTGATCCCACGGGGTTGGGAGAAGACTACTATGAAGAGGAGCCCCATCAGAGTGGCGCAGCGGAGTTTTACGGACTAGATCAATAGCTGCTTTTATTTCCTTTTTGCTAACAACTCTTGAAACATTTTAAGATTTGAGGTTTTGTATATGGGCCCCAGCTGAGTGGCCCTGAATATTGTTTTTGAATGGGTTACATTTATACTACGCTTAGATCCTTAAACCACACTTTGATTTGGTTTAAATATCTTTTGATTATCAGTTAACACTCGGGTTTTCAGGAAACGGGTCATGTACTCGGGTTCTGAAAATTGGGGCGTTAAAAAAAGTAAGAAGCAACCGGTTGTTGCTCGATCCAGTGCTGAGGCCGAATATAGGGCTATGGCCCATACAACTTATGTGTTACTTTGGCTTAAGAAATTTCTAACCAAGTTTGGCTTCTCTCCATCTAGACCTATGCCGATGATGCGTGATAATCAAGCTGCGATTCACATTTCTAACAATCCGATTTTTCATGAGCGCACAAAGCATATTGAGGTGGATTGCCATTTTATTTGAGAGAAAATTAAATCTCATGAAATTATAACTCCACATATTCGCACTGGGGACCAACTGACAGATATTTTCACTAAACCTCTTTCCCTTGACCAGCATGACGCAATCATTTCCAAGCTTGACCTTTCGAATATCTTTAGACCCAGCTTGAGGGGGAGTGTTGAAGAAATGCGTCCGAATACGCGTCCGAATCTAGCCAGCTCCTCTGCAGAATAAGATCGCCGTATTCCAGCCCATATATCTCTCCTCTGTAATCTTTGTAGATCTTCTTCTTCATTGTTTTTCTTTATTTAGTTTTCCTCCATTCTTGTATAAATACCAGTTGTATGCGGCTCTAAGAGATAAGTCTCTTCTTTCACAAAACATGTATTTGAACATCCCATATCTCCCAACTACTATTCTCAATTCAAGATGGTTGGTAGGCAGAGGAGATATTAATTTCTAAAATTGATCTAGAGCTGGCCTGCTTGTTGTGTCTCTTAGAATTCACGTTCTGCTCCAATCAATCAATATTGCTTCGATTACAAATTTTCTCCAGCAGGATGGGACATGGAACTTCATTGAGATTGAGGAAGTTGCTCCAACAACCATTCTTAATAGTATCGGAAGCAAAGGAATCCAAATTTCTAATAGGGATGATTGTATCGTCTGGTCACGAGAGTCCACAAGTAAGTTTTCTGTTCAGGCGGCTTGAAACTACATTCACACTAAGCATATGAAGCAATCTTGGTTGCGCTTCCTAAACCATAAACCCTAAACCCTAAGTGTGGAACAAACTCATCCTCCCAAAATTGGCTATCTTCTTGTGGAAGACTATTAATAGGGCTGTACCGTTCTATACGGTTGTCCAATGTTGAGCGTCAAATATTGCATATTAGACCCCAATTATTACTCGATTTTGTGAACATGATACCGTTTAACGCCCTATTTTAATCACGTTTGTGATGCAAGGTGAATCTAGGAGTTTGGACTGAAAAGGGTGCCAAATGCATGGATTTGACGCTCCAAAATCACCAAGGCAAGGGACGGACCCAAGGGACTGAATTGAAGAATTTACCGCCCGAGATTCGAGAAAATCCAGTGTGTCAAGATAAAAAAGGCCTAAAATTTATCCAGAATGCAAGATTATAGGGTTCTTACCCTCTGTTCGACTTGAAATTTCATATATAGCCTAAGGACCACAAATTAACCGTACACGTCGAATTTCAGATCTCGGATCCTTGTGGAAGTGGCCCAACGGGCAAATCATCCCATAAATCAGTAATCTTGGGCCCACCTAATCTCTGGATATGCTTCAATTCAAGTCTCAACCCTTTAAATTAACTGAGGAAATGGATGGACAAAACGGATTGTCTTCAATACATCACTGTGGGCCCCACTGGGCAGTGCATGTGTACGGTGCATGAACACAGCTGCCATGCACCGAACTAACCAAGTCGGTCAGCGAGCGTTGACCCGACTTGGTTTCCTATTTAAACTCTGTTGCGAACCGGGGATCGCCGCACGATGCTTGTGGGCCCCACCATCAGCCATATCAATGATCCGGACCGTCCATGGTGTCTGGAAGGGAGCTGTGACCCTCACCTAGGTGGAAATTTTTCGAGAAGCAGTAAGGATCAGTTTTCAACCGTCCAAACGGAAGACCGATGGTGGAGTGAAAGATTAGGTGGGCCACACTGAATGTGAATGGAATCGTGCCATTCTCGACCGAAATTTCGAGGGTAATGTAATTAATAGAGTGGATTTCTTCTTCAGTGTTGATCAGGGGCCCACTGAGCAGCCCAGCGCAGTAACGTGAGCAAGAAATGTTCCCCGCTGTCGGTTTTCACAGCCGACGTGGCCCACTGTCCATGAATCCGATCAATAATTGAAATTGTTCATCTTGTAGACCTCCCAAAATCGTCTAAAGGGATGTTAGCCTTTTGGGAAGGAAGAACATCATTCTTGTGTTTTCATTGTATACGCAAGGGGGGTACTGCGTAAAGGCTTCGCACACATTGTCTTCGGCTGCGTAAACGTACGTACGAGACTGACTCCAGTTGATCTACGCACGCCAACACGCCTCTCCACCGCCTGCATTACCTATAAGAGAGAGAGAACTTGAGAGATGAAAGCATCATCCAATCTTTGGGCAACCGTGGAGGCGACATGTGGAGTGTGGGTTGGTTAAATGAGTTTTTTTTTCTTCTTCCTTTTGTTATGGGAAGATCCGAGCCCCTCATGATTCCGAGGCCCTACGGCATGTTAATCCGATCAGAGGAGTCGAAGCCGCACGGCTCAGACAAAGGTCGACGAAGGCCTATTTCTGCCAGTCGGAAACCTTACCTACTAAAAGGTCCGAGCTGACTCCATACTCCGAGGCGGAGGTTGAGGCGGACGTCCCTCAGGCTGGACTTACCTTACCTACTGAAAGGTCTGAGCCGACTCCATACTCCGAGGCGGAGGTTGAGGCGGACGTCCCTCAGGCTGAACTTAGAAACTACCATAAGAGGACAAGGCCGATAATGTCGCTCGCAGATACGCACGATGCGCGTCATATATTACGTGATCCTTGGATTACGCGCAGTATCTCCATGATCTTAAAATCTCCCTGATTGAGGGAATCATGCCGTAATTAACGGACGCGGATCATCATACAGTCAGGTATAAATACACGAAGATGCCATTGCTACAGGTACGCAATATCTTGTACTCTCCCTCTATCTTATAACTTAAGACCTCGATTCCTTTGACCTAACTTAGGCATCGGAGGGTCCCCCGGTTTAGCCAGGGTCTTCTTTGTTCACCCTTTGTGCAGGACCATGGTCTATTCGAGGAGTGGAGAGCGATCCAGATTTTGACCTCAACATTTTTTGGCGCCGTCTGTGGGAAACAAAATACAAAAAGTCAGGTTTCTATTCTCGAGTATAATGGCGAGAGGAAAGAAGAAAACAGTAGCTGCGGAATTAGAGCAAAACGAACAAACTCGTTCCTCATCACTACTTCATGCGGAATCGGCCCTGGGACCTTCCCAGCGTTCACGTAATCGGGCAAGCAAGTATCAGGCCATGCAGGGCGAGATACAAGCCTTACGTGATGAAGTGAACAGGATGAAGTAGCAATAGGAGCCGCAGTTACACCTGGCTCAAGAAGATCCTGTCCCCGAACCAGTCGGCCCGGTTGTGGAAGCCCACTCCGTGCCGAGGAGTGTGAGGCCTGAGACACCTCAGCATCCTCAGGTGCTCACATTGAGTCAACATCCTCTTTCGACACAAATCCGACCCTCGGCTCGAATCATCGCAACGCGAGCTTCGACTAACGCCTCGGTTACTTCAGCCCTGACACCAACGGATCTCCGTCATCGGTTGGAACGAAGGAGGGGGAGGAGAAGTCCAGAGAGAGAGAGAACGCCTAAGAGATTGTGGCATAAAATAAAGATCCATAGGAGAAGCGGTTCGAGGAGCTCAACAACAAGTTCTTAGCTCTAGAGAAAAATAGCAGCCAACGTCAGTTCCCACTGCCGTCCATGCAATGATGAAGAGACCGAACCTCCCTTCACCTCAAAATCATAAACGAGGTTATGCCTCAAAGGTTCCGGATACCTCCCGTCATTCAATATGCTGGGTCTGGGGACCCATCCGAGCACGTGGAAGCCTACCGCTCTTGGATGCAGATCCAGACAGCGACGGATGAAATGATGTGTCGAGGGTTCTCGATTGCACTAACAGGATCCGCTCGGATTTGGTACCGGCAACTCAAACCAAAATCCGTCAGCTCCTTTGTAGAGTTGAGCCGACTATTCCTAACCCAGTTCATCAGCGGTAAGAGAAGTCGAAAGCCCAACACTCACCTGCTTACTATCAAGCAAGGGCTGAAGGAGTCGCTGAAGGATTACATTGCTCGCTTCAACGAGGAAGCGTTACTAGTGGAAGACTATGATGACAAAATGGCCCTCGCCGCTATGTTCAGTGGCTTGAAAGAAGGAAAGTTCACATTCTCCATTGAGAAGAATCCACCAAAGACACTGGCTGAACTTGTGGCCAGAGCTCAGAAGTATACCAACGCGGAGGAATTCACCAATGCTCGTAAAAATGTCCAAGTGACCGAGCCGAATGGTAAGGGGAAGAGGCTTAGGAACGAGGAATTCCATAGTCTAATAAAGGGACCAATGAACGCACCTCTCGCGATCGTCGCCCAAGTAGGAGACCAGAAGGAAAATTTCGCTCCTACACCCCCCTTAACACATCTGCCAAGCATATTCTGCTGGACATCCGAGGTGAGAAGATGTTGAATTGACCCGTCTGCATGAGGGCCGACCTAGATCATCGAGACAAGTGCAAGTACTATCGCTTCCACCGAGATCACGGTCACAATACTGATGACTGTGTAGACCTTAAGGACGAGATCGAAGCCCTTATTCGAAAATGACACCTGCGTCGATACACGAAAGAAGGAAAAGCCGATTGGAGAGGAGAAAGGGAACGCGAGCAGCCAAATAGCACCGTGGAGGAACCCGCCGAGATCCGCACTATCTTCGGGGGCTCGTCCGACGGAGGGGATTCAAATAGAGCACAAAAGGCATACTCCAGGAAGTCTGAACTAGAACACTACGTTTACCTAACTGAACGGCCTAGTAAAGAACTTCGGGTCAGTCCGTGCACTCTGACGTTCACGGAAGAAGATGCGCGAGGGATTCAACACTCGCACGATGACGCTTTAGTAGTCACCATGACTATAGCGAATCGCAAAGTATACCGTATCTTTGTCGACACCGGGAGTTCAGCCGATGTACTCTACTCTAAGGCTTTTGAAAGAATGGGGATTCTGCGGTCTCATCTCAGACCTGTGCAGACCCCTTTGCACGGCTTTGTCGGAGAAATGGTGATTTTCGAAGGAGTCATTTCCCTCCCCATGACTGCAGGAGAAGGACAACATTAAGTCACACTCATGGTGGACTTCTTAGTTGTCAATGTGCCTTATGTATACAATGTCATCTTGGGAAGACTCTCTCTCAACGCAATGAGAGCAGTTGTTTCTACCTACCACCTGATGATGAAATTTCCCACCGAGGGCGGGATAAGCTACCTCCGAGGCGATCAGCGAGAAACTTGGAGATGTTATGCAATTGCAGTGAAGAAAGGGTCGGTCAAGCAGGCGCTCGCCATCAATGTCCTAGATCCCCGAGGGCCCGTGGAAGGCTCATCTGTAGAAGATCTGGAGAAAGTGCCGCTTGATGAAGCCGATCCGAGCAGAACTGTTCAGATCGGAACATCATTGAATCCAGAGCAACGGACTGAAATTTTGGCATTTCTGTGACAACACAGGGATGTCTTTGCGTGGTCTCATCAAGATATGCCCAAAATTTCTCCGGAAGTCATGGTCCACAGACTGAATGTGGATCCAGATCACAAACCCGTCAAGCAGAAAAGAAGGCCATTCGATGCTAAGTGATGCGAAGCAATTGCCGACGAGGTCTCTGTTCTACTCGACGCAGGATTTATAGAAGAAGTGCACTATCCCGATTGGATAGCAAATGTGGTCCTTGTGAAGAAAGCCAATGGGAAATGGTGGGTGTGCGTGGACTACTCAGACTTAAATAAGTCTTGTCCGAAAGATAGTTTTCCACTGCCTCAGACGACCAACTGGTAGAAGACAGCACGGCGGGCCATGAATTGCTCTCTTTCCTAGACCATATTCCGGATATAATCAGATCGCGATGTGTTGAGACTCAAATATTGCATAATTTTCCCCATTTATATCTTGGTTTTATGAACATGAATCCGCTTAATATTCTATTTTACTCATGTATGTGTTGCAAGGTGAATTTAAGTGTTTGGATTGAAAAATGGTGTTAAAAGCATGATTTTGATGCTCAAGAATTACCAAAGCAAGGGATTGATCTTAGGAGACCAAGATTGAAGAATTCACATGCCAAAGATCTAAGAAAACCAAGTGAAGAATGAAGAGAATCGAAGATTTGAAGTGAAGAATCCTGAAATCGTCCTGAAAAAGTGTATTATGAAGCTGTAAAGTTTATTTTGGGAAACTGCTTAGCAGGAAGTCTGTTTTAAACGAACTATGCAGCGAGAAGTCTATTTTGGGAAAATATGTATATTTGATGCGATTTCTAGGGTTTTTCAAATTTGTACGAAAATTGGAGGTCCCTACTTATAAATAGGGCTTCCTAGGGCATTCTAAAATATTATTCAAGGCATTCAAGAGCAAGGTTTAGGGTTTTTAAAGAGTTTTTAGTTTTATTAAAGCTTTATAAGTTATTTTGTTTAGATTTTTCTATTTGCATTTTCTTTCTTTATTTCTTGTTGCTTTTTATTTCTGCAATTTAATTATGTTTTTCTAAGTTCCTTCTATCCCAAGCTAGAAGGGAAGCACATGGGTTTAATGTTTCTTTAAGATTATGATGATTGATTGTTTTAATGATGAGAAAATGGTGTATGCATGTTATCTATTATTTAGGTTTTGTTTTTTATCCTCTTGTGAGATCCATATGTTTCCATCATATGAGATTCACATTGATGGATAGGCTTACCCTAGATCAATCAGATTTCCTAGATAGGAGAGGTTCTCAACCTGTTATATTTCTTTGTATTCATTATCCTATAGATATTGAATACTTAAAATCACTGACGCTTGAGAATATATGTCAATGGTGCAAATCCATGATTTTCTAATTTTTTATATCATTTATTAAAATATTTAAACTGTTTTATTTTCCGATTAGGCTGACCATAGTGATCAGATCCTAGTTGTGTTATCCAAGTCATCATGATTTTGGAACATTAACGTATGTGTGGAACTTTGAAGCTTGGGTGTTATTTTATTCAATTGAATTACATCCATTCAAAAATCCCAAAATCAAATCATCAGTTTAGTTTTTATTACTTAGTTTATTTTGCATTTGATTTTTTTCTTCTTACAATTCATCTCCCTGTGGGATCGACCCCGTATTCACGGGATACTACTTACGAACCTCTGCACTTGGAGGCAAGCAATCAAGTTTTTGGCGCCGTTGCCGGGGAGAGACTTAAAGAGATCAGATCTGTGCAAGATAGCTAAGGTAAGTTTTTTTTTCCTAAGGTAAGTTCTCTTCTAAACCCTCCAAATTTTCTGTAGATTTTATTTTTATTTTTTCTTTGAAAATAAATTCAGTTGGGTCTTTCAAGCACTAACTGTGACATAAGGTTGCCCTGCTTGGGATTTCATCACCCAAGTGCTATGGTTGTCCTACAGTTGCTGTTTGATCATAAAGATCATCCCCTGAATCTATTTTCCAGATTAGCATAGTTTAATTTCTGCATTAGTTTTACTTTTATTTTATTTATTTATTTTTTTGCTTTGTGGATTGAACCCTCATGGTCGGCCCTGCCGCCTGGGTTGTTGATTTATTTTTTTGCTTTGTGGACTGAACCCTCATGGTCGGCCCTGCCGCCTGGGTTGTTGATTTAAGTTTTTATTTTTATTTTAAGTATCATACTTGCTAGTTTATTTAGTGGTATTTGTTGTGTGGTGTGGATGGTTTATGTCCCGTTGGAGTAGGGATCAAAACAATCGACTCTCCTCTGAAGGAGGACTAGTTCCAGGCCTTATTCATTCACTTAGAAGAGGCACTCAACATCACTTGGATTCCATGGCAGACCCAGTTGATAATCCAAATCTGCCAGATCCAACTATAAATCAAAATAGAGAAAATCAATTTAATCCTCCTCTTGAGGATGAAAATGAAGTTCATAGAATGTGTTAAACAACCACGGACTTTACGTGAACATTTACACCCTGAGAGATCAACTTTACCATCTTGCATAGTGTTCCCTGCTCACACAGGGAACATTGATTTTAAATCAGGTGTAATTCAATTGATTCCTAAATTTCATGGCTTGGATTCTGAAAGCCCCTACTTGCACCTCAAGGACTTTGAGGAAGTGATTGCAACATTACAAGTAAACAATGACAATAGGGATATACTTAAGCTTAGGCTATTCTCATTTTCTCTAAAGGATCGGGCCAAAGCATGGCTCAACTCTCTAAGACCTAATACCATCACTTCATGGCAAGCCTTAAGTAGAGAGTTTTTGAAAAAGTTCTTTCCCGAGCACAAAACAAATGCACTAAAACAAGAAATCTATGTGGAGGGGTCATCCAATGTCAAAGGGACTGGGGCCGGGATCGTCTTGATCGCACCTGACTCCACGACTGTCCAATACGCGATCAGGTTAGGATTCAGAGCCTCAACAATGAGGCGAAATATGAAGCTTTGTTAGGGACTCGGATTGGCAGCAAGTCTGGGTGTCCAGTCCCTTCAAGTTCAGTGCGACTCCCAGCTGGTGGTAAATCACATCTCTGTCGAGTACGAGGCTAAGGAAACAAGGATGATGACCTATCTGGATAAGGCGAGAAAATTAATCAAAAAATTTCAGACTTGCACGATCCATCAAATCCTGAGGGCAGAAAATTCATGGGCCGACGTCCTAGCGCGGCTCACCTCAGCCTCGGAGGGGAAGATCCCTCGAATTATCCCTGTCGAATTCATAAAGCAACCAAGCATTAACAAGAATGAGAAAGAAGTCAATCCAGTTCGAGCGAATCCGAGCTGGATGGACCCAATCTTCAAGTATCTCACGACGGGCGAGATCCCTTTGGATAAGCTGGAAGCCAGGCGTCTCAGAGTCCGAGCAGCTCAATATATTGTTCACTCCCCAAGTATAGGGTTGTGATGTAGTAATAAACTCGGTGAGATCGAGGTCGAATCCACAGGGACTGAAATCTGTACGTAATCTGAAAATAACCAGATCTAGAACTGGAATAAGATGAAATCTAAATCAGGTGAATATGAGTGAATAATGGTGAAATAGTAAACTAAAAATATGTAAAATTCAAAGGTAAGGAACTAGGGTGCCAAGGATCCACTTGTAGAGATCAGGGAGATCTACGCTTGATTCACGAACTCAACTGGACTTCGAGTCTCATCTTCATCCAGTTGGAAGATATGTCACTAAAGCTCAATCTGAACTTCCATTGATCTAGTTTTCAAAGAGATGAGAGATATGAGAATTAGGGTCGATTCCATCACAAATCCATGCCCATGAGACAAGGTAAACAACAGAACTCAAATCAATCCACAATCAATCAAAAGATGTATGAAAGTTAGGAAGGATTCCATCATCCAACCATGTCCAAGGGGCAATGGTGAACAACAGGGCTTCCTAACCCATAATCATAAAAAAGAGAAGGAAAATACTTAAAGCCATCGCAGACCCATTGTAATGTCAGTCACAACAGACCATTAAAAAAAACTAGAAATATTCCCGTTTAAATCAAACTAAAATCAATGTTAGTTCAGGGACATGAATCCAAGCCATAAAACCTCCCCATCACGCTACAAGCTTCACCTCTTAGCCCTAGCTAAGAGGTTAGCCCGACATGATCGGTCTAGATCTCTCAGAAAAGATCAAAATAAAATAAAATAAAAAGGAAAGAAAAACCCTGCTTCCACTCTCTCTCTTCACGTTCCAAAACAAAAGCTCCACGGCTCCCTCTTGTGCTTCACGTCTGGAGATCCTTTCTTCTCTCTTTCCTCTTTCTTTTATAGGCTGATACAGTCCGTGGAGAGGTCGGTTTGGAGAGAACAAGGAGTCACGCCCTCCTCTTCTTTCGCAGCAACAGCAAAAACGGATCCAGTTTTCGCACGCCCCGTTTAGCAACAAAACGCAACGACCTGAGTTCGGAGTGCTTTTGGGACTGTTGTAAAGCCTGTCCTGGGTATCTGCCACCTTGGTAATGGTCAACCCCACCTTGGCCTCCATATGGACGGTTCAGATCAATCGTCCGATCACGGACGGTGGCCCACAGCTGCCTGCAATCTCCGGATTTCCCGGACGAGGCTTCTTGCGCACGAGCTGTACTGAGCTCTCGGTGGGGCCCACGTTAGCTGTATTTTGAGAAATCCATGCCATCCACCATATGCCTCTCGAAATTTCGGTCGGGAAGGTTTCGTTTTGGATAGATTTTGGTGTGACCCACTGATTTTTAAAACTACCGTCCAACTGTTGTTTGAACGGTTAAAAATTCATGTCTACTATCATTCGAAATAAAGCCACCTAGGCGTTGGTAAATGATGTCCCAGGGAACGAATGGACGGTCTGGATCGTCCGTTTACACAATGGATGGGGTCCACAATTGCGAACCGGAACCAGACAGCGTTAACGCTGTTTCAAAAGCAGAAATTTCCATTTTCTGCTGAGATTGGTGGGGCCCATTACCGAATTTTACGGGGGAATCCACTCCGTCCATTGAGTCCACATTGAAAAACCGTTCAGATACGGCCGGTTTTGGATCGCCTACGCTGCGGCCCACCGAATCAAACCTTTGCACCATCTATCGTGTGTTTGGACGATCAGAAACCATTCTCAGCCATTTCTTGGAATTGCGCCACCTTGGAAGTGATAATAGGGGCCACATGGACCTCATGGACGGTCCGGATCTTACCATTGATACACGGTGATGGCCCACAACTGGAAACCGCATCTCCCTGTTTCCGTTTTCATGTCTTTAAAAATGGAAATTTCCGTTTTTAATCGAAACGGTCGGGTCAGCGCCTGCTGACCGACCTCTTGCATTCAGTGCACTGTGAGTGCACGAATTCTGTGCACCACACGTGTATAAAGTTGGTCCCACATTGAAGAATCCAATCCGACCATCTGTACTGTCATCTCATTTAACGCGTTGATACCCATTTTTAAGCATATCCAATTAGCATGTGGGCCCCAGACTGACGATTAGTGGACTGATCTGACTGTTGGGCCACTTCCTTAACGATCCAACAGCTAAAATTTGACGTGTACGGTTAATTTATGGTTCTCAGCCCATGGATGAAGTTTTGAGCCGAACGGATGGTGGAAACTCTGTGATCTTGCATTTTGGACCAATTTCAGGCCACTTGAATGTGAACGGCTTGATTTCCTCAAATCCCTGGCATGTAAATTCATTGATCTTGGTCCTCTGGAGTCCGTCCCTTGCTCTGGTGACTTCAGAGCGTTAAATTCACGCTTTGAGCATTCCTTTTAGTCATATGCTCGTAAATTCACCCTGCAATATAAACACGAATTAAACAGGCCTTTAAACATTTTCATGGTCGTAAATCCAGACAATAACTAGGGTCTGATATGCAATATTTGACCCTCAACATATATCGTCCTGAATGGTATCCTGTACAAAAAGGAACATTCTCATCAGCCCCCCTAAGGCGTCTCCGTGCCGATGAGGCGAAATACGTCATACGAGAGATTCACGAAGGAATCTGCGAAAATCATTCCGGCAGTCGGGCCTTGGCTCTAAAGATACTCCAACAAGGGTACTTCTGGCCAACTATCAAGGAAGATTCTAAAGATTACGTTCAGAATGCGATAAATGCCAGTGCTTTGCGGCCGTACCGAGGCAACCTGCTGAAGAAATGGTCCCCATATGCGGCCCCTGGCCGTTTGCACAGTGGGAAATCGACATTATTGGTCCCCTACCCACTGGAAAGGGACAAGTCAAGTTTGCAATTGTCGCTGTCGATTATTTCACCAAATGAGCCGAGCCCGAGCCCGTCGCCAAAATCACAGAGCAGAAGGTGATCGACTTCGTCTGGAAAAACATCATCTGCCGATTCGGGATCCCGCGAACTATCGTATCAGATAATGGCCGACAGTTCGATAACGACAAATTTTGAAACATGTGTCGAGGACTTGGCATCACGAATGCGTATTCCTCTCCCCGACATCCCCAGTCGAATGGACAAGTAGAGGCAGTCAACAAGGTCATCAAGCATCATCTCAAGACAAGACTGAAAAAAGCAAAATGCAGTTGGGCAGAAGAACTTTCGTTCGTTCTTTGGGCCTATTGGACCACAGCTCAGTCCTCAACAGGTGAAACTCCATTCTCGCTCTCCTATGGCTCGGAGGCGATGATGCCCGTGGAGATTGGTCTTCCTACGGCCCGGGTCGGGAGCTTCCAAGAAAAATAAAATTCTGAGTATATTGCCGCAAACTTGGATCTGCTCGAAGAAGTTAGAGATATCTCGAAGCTCCGAGTCGCTGCTCGTCATCAATAAGCGGCACGGTTCTACAATTCGAAAGTCAAGGCTAGGCGATTCCAACCAGGGGACTTAGTCCTTCGTCGAGTGTTCCAGAATACCGCCGAGTCGGGGGCTGGTACACTCGGACCAAACTGGAAAGGGCCTTATCGGGTCATTCGATCAACTAAACCAGGCTCCTACCACCTAGAAGACCTCGAAGGTCGCCAGTTTCCCCATCCCTGGAATGCCGAGCATCTGAAAGTTTATTATTCATGACGAGCTAGCCTTTAAGGCTCTCAATAAATGTACGTCTCCGAGCGACAAGCTTTAAGGATCTCAATAAAATTCACCTCTTCCCATCTACATGAACGGATTCTCGACTAAGGAAAAGTTGTCTCTCATATGCAGGGACGGACTTGACGGATTAATCCCTTGAAAAGGGGTCAATACGTTATCCCGCAAAAATTCTACACGGTATCCCCTAAACTAGGGGAAAAGCCTAAGCGCTGACTCGACTCCCTCAACATAGGGGTTGACTCACGAATTAACAGATAAAATGGAAGGGTCTCACCAATTGTGGGATGAGCCGACCCCCTAGGGGCCCAGACTCAATAAACGAGCCATAGGAGCTTAATAGTAAGATGGTGTTGGGAAACGCCAGCCCGCCGAAAGGTAAGCTCAGGCTACGTCGCAAACAAAATTAACCTCCCATTTTGACAATCAAGTAGTCTACAGTCAGCATTCAATAAGAAATCAACTACGGATTAACATATGAAAAAGAGAAAATATATCATCATCCATACGCTCTCCAGAGGGTAAAAAATCATCATCCACGGACCTCCATTAGAAGGTCAAAAAAGCACTTAAAAAAAAAAGAGGAAGAGTTCTAACCAGCTCAAGTTCCAACCAGTTCAAAATAAAAAAGTGAGGGTAATCTGAACTACGCGAGCGGCGGGGGAGCTTGAGCATCAAGGGCAGGATCCGGGCGGACTTCATCTACAGGCGACTCTTCAGCTTCTTCAAGTAGTATTGAGTCAAGGTTAAGGTCCGAGTATAAACCCAGGACCGCCTCAATGCAATCGTCATAGCCACGGCCATAGAATTTGGTGGCCTCAGCATTCCTCTCCTTTGAAACTTTGAAGGCTTCTACCGCCGCAACCATCGCCTCGGCCAGAGAAGCTGCATCCTCAGCTTGTTGAGTTTCCTTCGCCCGGGCAACGGCTCGGGCCTGCTCTTCCGCCGCCTCAACCTTGGCTCGATCAAGAGCTTCCCCCATTAGAGCATTCTCCTCGGCCAACGAGTCCGCGTGAGCACTAGCCCGGGTCAGCTTGGCAGTTGTAGCGTCACATTGAGCTGTCAAGTCCTCCACCGCCCTTTGCAATCGCAGCTCCCTAGCTCCGAGGTCGACAACAGTCTCCTGTAGCTGAAGCTCCTTGGCCTTCCCTTCTTCAACTCGCCGGCGCAGCTCACCTTGCTCGAGTCGGAGGGAAGTGCTTTCTTCTTGCAAGACCCCCATTGGGGTTTTGAGGGCCTCTAGCTCAGCTTCTCTTTTTTTCGCCTCCCGCGCACTTCCCCGAGCCGATAAAAGCTTTGGGACAGACTGTATAAAAATAGATGAATGAACACCTGAAAACCACAAGTATGAGGAAAACGATGAAAGACGGTGGGGATACCGTGTAAAAAATGGAAGCCAAGTTATTCAGGAAGGAGCTATCCGACTTGTCGAGGAGGTTAGCTATACTCTCCTCAGGAGCATGCTTTGCTGCCTAGGGAGTCAAGCAGGAAAGATGATAGCCCGGTGCGAACTTCCCTCCGCTCGTCCCCACGTGAACAGAGTCTGCCGCCTCTGCAAAACTAGTTCCGCTACCAGCCGAGGCCTGAGCCTCGCTCCAAGGTCAACTCCAACCTCGGGGGGGGGGGGGGGGGTGGTTATCATGGCGTCGGCCATCCGAACGGCTTCCTCCCGCTCAGATGATGAAGGAATAGCTATGCAAGGAACCGACGGATGAACCTCCCCGACGGGAGAAACGATTGCGGGCGGAATGGAAGGGGCTACGGTTGCGGGAGCAGGAGTGACGACCCCTGAGACGTGACCCTTAGCGCGCTTCATCGGGGTAGTAGACGGGGCCGTAGTGACCGCAGCTGCAGGTACAGTTGCGACCACGACCGTAATTAGAGTCATAGGCGCTATACTCGGACCTAAGGGACCTTCTCCGCGAGGAGTCGCTTGTTTCCTCCGAACAGTGGTCTGAGTCCGAGAAACGGGCCTCAATAATTCCTCTACTGTCGGGGCCACCCTCCTCTTCCGTGAACCTGATGCTTCGTCCATACCTACAAAAACGACGGGTCAACAACCTAACTAGTAAGTCCTGTTCCGCCAAAATGAACAAAAGGAATACTCACTGAAAGAAGTCGGGAGAGGCGAGGACTTGCACAGTCCAGACTACTGAAGATTCTCAGCGGAAATCAGGTCCGACCAGAAGCAAAGCTCTCCCGATCGCGCCTTCGCCTTGGCGATCCGATTCTTTTGGTTAGAGGTGAGGAGGGGCGTGCCTCTCGGGAAGTCTGTCGAGATAAAGAACAGGTTTCAGTCCGACCGACACAATAGAAGAAAACACAAGGATGAAAGAAATTAACTAGTCCGACCTGATTTTAAAAATTGGGTCGGAACCCGAGAAGTCAGAGTCCCGACTTCAGCCACAGGTGCCTCTTATTCGCCCGCGGCCCAGAACCATTTGTTCTTCCAGTCTTTATTGGAGGACGGAAGATTCAAAACCAGCCCTGACCCCTTGCTACCTCGGGTCGTAAAGTAATACCATGGTTCGTTGCTGTCGTGCTTAACCAGGTATAAACTCATCAGTTCTTCCAGAGTCAGCTCCGAATTCCTGACTTGTCGCCAGATAATGTAGGCAGAGATGAGCACCCTCCAAGCGTTGGGGGCTAGTTGCCCCGGAGCCAATCCTAGGTGGGCAGTTATGGATCGGACAAAGGGGTGCAAGGGAAGTCGGACTCCACATTGCAGCGCACAAAGGAAAATAACAACTTCTCCCTCAGCCAGCGCACCGACGGTGTCAAGGGGCCCAGGGGCTCTGATCCGGACGGAGTCCGGGATTTGGAACTCCGAACGGATCCACTCCATTTGAGACTCCGACAGTATGGAGCCTCCTGGGACTACTTCCAAGGTTCGCCCACTCGCTGACATCTCAACAGTCTCGGTGGTCGTCCGGAGGACCAGAGCGGATTTCCTCCCGCCAGCTTTGCGAGTTCAAGCCCCAGTCTCTTTTTTTTATAGGCGGATGGTACAAGGGCACAGCCTCATAGGGCCCTTCAGAGGCCCCTCTCCTGTTACTAGAGCTCCCTGACTCGGAGCCGTCATCGTAGTCCCGCACAGTCTCTAGGTCGGATGATGACATCTCAAGAAAGAAGGAAGAAATGTAAAGAGGCACGAGAAGACTCACCGGGCGGTCACTGGGAATCGCTTTTGCCGAAAATATCTAATCGGTCGGAATCGCCTGATAAAAAACCTCTGAATGACCGAAATCGCCTTCGCCGAAAATCACCTCTTCCGATGTCAGCTCGATCACAATACAAGTGAAGCAAAATCTCCGGAGGAGGGTTTATATAGACCACAATAAATCCCCACATTAATGACCAGCCATGATGGCCGCAGCCGAATCGTCGTAAGTCAGCCTCAGAACTGACGTGGCCCCACCCCATTGGCTCGGGCACTGTTGGGCAGTACGTCTCTGACATCAAGTGGCATGCTTCGGATAAGCGAAGCGACACCCAAATAAGGAAAGATTCCATCCGAGGCATTACTCCAAGTATACGCGGCAACATGCCATAGGTGGATGGTGATTCGAAATCTAAACCGTCGCCACGCGTCCACTGCGCAGGAACTCGTGGGCGGGAAACCCTACAGGCATAAGAATTTGAAACGCAAGGGTTACGACGCGCTTGAAGGAACCAGTAGACGAGGCGATTGATCTTCCGAATGATTACTCTCCGAGCCCTTAACGGACCTTAAAGAGTAGGGGGCTTTTGTTATAGGAAGATCCAAGCCCCTCATGATTCCGAGGCCCTACGGCATGTTAATCCGATCGGAGGAGTCGAAGCCGCACGGCTCAGACAAAGGTCGACGAAGGCCTATTTCTGCCAGTCGAAAACCTTACCTATTGAAAGGTCCGAGCCGACTCCATACTTCGAGGCGGAGGTTGAGGCGGACGTCCCTCGGGCTGGACTTACCTTACCTACTGAAAGGTTCGAGCCGACTCCATACTCCGAGGCGGAGGTTGAGGCGGACGTCCCTCAGGCTGAACTTAGAAACTACTATAAGAGGACAAGGCCGATAATGTCGCTCGCAGATACGCACGATGTGCGTCATATATTACGTGATCCTTGGATTACGCGCAATATCTCCATAATCTTAAAATCTCCTTGATTGAGGAAATCGTGTCATGATTAACGGACGCGGATCATCATACAGTCATGTATAAATACACGAAAATGTCATTGCTATAGGCATGCAATATCTTGCACTCTCCCTCTATCTTGCAACTTAAGACCTCGATTCCTTTGACCTGACTTAGGCATCGGAGGGTCCCTCGGCTTAGCTAGGGTCTCCTTTGTTCACCCTTTATGCAGGACTAGGGTCTATTCGAGGAGTGGAGAGCGATCCGGATTTTGACCTCATCACCTTTTATTTAGTTTATTTTATTAAGAGATTTTAGCCACTCATGTCTATGATCGGCTAACCTCTTAGCTAGGGCTAAGAGGTGAAGCATGTAGCGTAATTAGGATGGTTGCTTTGTTTTGATTCATGTCTTGTTGAACCTTATGGATTCGAGTTTAATTATTAAGGTATGCTTTTAGTTTTTAATGGTTTGTTATGACTTAAATTACAATGGATCTGCGATAGCTTTAAGTATGTTCTTTTCATTATGACATTGTGAACTTAGGAAGCCCTATTGTTCACCATCGTCTCCTGGGCATGGTTGGGTGATGGAACCCTTCCTAACTTTCACAATTCTCTTATGATTGGCTGTGAGGTTGGTAAATTGCTATTGTTTGCCATAGTCTCCTAGGCATGGTTAGGTGACGGAATCACTTCCAAATCTTCGCCACTCTTATCTATTGATGATTAGATCCATGAGAAGTTCAGAGACCTGACAAATCTCTTTTTATCAACTGGATAGGATAGGACACTGATTCCAGTTGTGTCCTTGAATCATTGCCAGGTGACTTCACAATTGCTATAAGTGGATCCTTGACACCCTAGTTTTCTACCTCTAATTTCTCTAAAATTTAGATTAATACTTTCACCATTATTCCTTTAATTTCCTTCGATTTAGATTTCATCTTAGTATAGTTCTAGTTCTACTTAGTTTCAGATTACGTACAGGTTTCAGTCCCTGTGGATTCGACCTCGGTCTCACCGAGTTTATTACTACATCATAACCAACATCCAACGTCTGGGAATTAAACTAGCATCTGGATGCTATTGCTGCGCCTGGGAATTCACCTATATGCTGGTGTATATAGGGTTTTGTATTTTTTTGTTAAGGCTTTATGTAGAGATCATATGATAGTCGTGGCCTGATGTTTTCTGTGGTGCCTGTCTGAATCCTTGTATAACATATATTTTTAAAGTTAATAAAATTATAGGTGGTGTGATCCCATCTTTCTGAAAAACAAAAAAAAACAAAAAAAAAAGGAGACCCCACTCTAAATAATATTAAAATCACTATTTGACTTGGGTTTAGTTTCAATAAAAAAGTATTTGTATGGTTTGATACTCGCCATATGACCATACATGTTAGGCAGGGTATGACTCAGGATAAGTTTCAAAAGCGGCCAATGGGATGGATCAACAGATTGGAATGCCCATTGACCCGTTTTATTTTAGAAATTGTCAGGATTACCAAAGTAATCAAATGTACATAATCATGACGAAGCTACCCAAAAGGTCCTGAAAAGCCCAGCGGGATAGCCTGGGATGGCCATTGACAAAACTCGAAAATGATCAACTGGACGGATCAATGGGAACACAACCCGTTCGACTTAATCTCGGTCACTTGCCTAAAGGTGTCCGTAAGCTAAAAACAGTTATGACGCCTTTTCCTGACTCCAATGGTACCAAAGACCCACAAAAAGTTGGCTGAAAGAGACCCGATAACTCTCGGAGATAACCACCGGATCAAATTGGCCAATGCCAAAACAGGTGAATGACGGTATCAAGCTGAAAGCCAGAGCCCCAAAAACCCTTAGAGCACTAGATGAATAAAGTGCTGGCATGTTCACTCCAAAAAAACCGTCCCTTAAAGCGCCAGTCATAGAAAGCATTTAGCCCGATGATGCGTAAAGCAAGCAAAGCTATGGGAAAAAAATGGCCCATGAAGATCTATTATTTAGCCTATTTAAAAATCACAACTACAGCCATTTGGAAAGGAATAGAGGTTGATAATTGAGAGGGGTTGGAGTTATTGGAGCATCTAGGGTCGGTTGAAGCTCCCGCTAAGCCACGTCGAAGCCGCAGCACCTACAACCTGTCTACTAAGCTCGTTTAAGTCCCTCGCCAGCTTTAAAAGTATGAGTACGCTGTTACTCTATTCAACAAAAAATCAAACTTATAAATCAAAAGAAGCTTCCAAAGTCAAAGAGTATAGTTTCAATCAGGGACATATAAGAATCCATTTTCATTTAAAAAAAAAAAAGAGTAAAAAAAAAAAAAGAGTGTCCAATTTTTTCTAATAAGACCGTAATCCACTCTGCACATTTCAAAAACATTCAAAACATCCACGTAGATGCACATTTTTGCTTTTCTCCTTGTACTCATTTTATTTTTCTTTACTTTGCTTCTCCGGAGTCTTGATACCACGCATATTATGTCATAATTATGTAGTGAAACTGAAGTTTGTTTGAATCCCTAAAAATCCCCAAAATCCTGTGAAAAAAAGGTACATAACCCCTTCTTATGGCATTTAATCCCTAAGTTTTCAATGATAGGTGCTCAATCCCCATTGCTTCCTATGGTGTGGCTGGCTTGAGTCTTCGATACATCTCCTTTTTGGACTTGTGCTCTAAAATTATATGTCAAAATTGATGGATGGCATGGATATATCACGGTGGGCCCCACTGAGCGGGTCGAAATATCTCAATGGGAGAGTTTTTTGGTACATTTCCCCATCCATGGCTAGGTCCATGAAATAAATGGTCTGGGTCCCCATTCTAATAACGACAGTCCTGACGTACTCTGTTGGAATACATCTGGATTTTTAAATCGAACTTCTTCTCCTGTACTTCTGGAAGAGGAGCGGATTCGGTGCCCCTGACGTCTACCCACACGGTGCGGCTCTGACTGTGGGGCCACGTTGATGTAATGTATTGTATATCAACTCCGTCCATCCGTTTTGATAGCTCAATTTAGGTATGGTTCCAAAAATTAAGCAATTTCAAGTCTCAGGTGGACCATACCATAGGAAACGGTAGTGATCGAATGCCTACATAAAAATATCCAAGCGCCCAGCGTAATGTTTCCGTAATGTTTTTTCCATCCAAACTGTTGATAAGGTCACGCAGACCTGGATGAAGGTAAAAAATAAATAAATAACAGCTTGGTTCAAAACTTTTATGGCCCTTGAGAAGTTTTCAACGGTCAATCACAACTATTTCCTATTGTAAGGTCCACCGGAGTTTTTATTCTCCTTCATTTTTTAATTTATTTCTTAAAACGAGCTTGAAATACGTTGTGGATATACAATAATAAATGTATTAAAGTGGGCCCTACGTTCCGGTTCTCACCGTTTTGGGTGAGTGGTGAGAGCGATTTCCTGTAAAGGCGAAAGGTCATGGGACGCGAGGGGAACGGATTGACTACTCCCCTGCCAGTGGCCCAGTGGCTGGTGTTCAGTGCTCCATGGGTCCCACCATGAATGTAAGTGTTTCATCCATATCATTCCTCCATTTTTACAGATCATTTTATGGCTTGATCCCAAAAATGAGAGGGATATAAATCTCAGGTGGACCACACCACAGGAAACAATATTGATTAGATATCCACCATTAAAATCCTCCTAATGCCCACTGTACTGTTTATTTGACATCCAATCCCTTAATTACACCCAATCTATTGATTAGGTCATACAAACCCAGATGAAGGGAAAAAACAAAGATCAGGTTGATCCAAAAATTTTATAGCCCCCAAAATGTTTTTAATGGTTGATGCTCATGAAACACTATTTCCTGTAATGTGTTCTACTTAAGATTGGGATATACCTCAATTTTGGTCTCGTACCTTAAATGATCTAGAAAAAAAGATCGACATCATGGATGAAACAAGTACATCATGGTGGAGCCCATAGAGCACCGACCAGCAGCCATTGGATGGTGGCAGAGGAGTAGCCAATCCGTTTCCAAAGCGCGGCAGGCCATATGGACCGAAAATGAGGTGGATCATGTTCCACATAGGATGCAGACTGCGTCCTACCCCCGCGTAATCCGTCCGGGTAGGGCTCTGTGGGCCCGTCGTGATGTAAGTGTTTTATCCACGCCGTTAATTGTTTTTCTCGTATCCCTACCCGGAAACGGTCCAGGCGGGGTAGGAGCAATCCACATCCGTTCCACATATGAGAAGAATAACTGATGAAAGAGCTTCCTGAAACTCTCTTGGGATCCACTTGATGTTTATATGCCATCCAAACTGTTTATAAGTCATTTCCACTGGAATGAAGTAATATATCCTCGTACTTAACTTTTGTAGTTATAAAGATGTTTCAATGGTGGTCATTGAATCTTAACTGTTTCCTCTGGCGTGACTAACTTTTTTTTTTGACTCGACCTCATTTTCAGTTGCATAAATTAAAATGATCTTTCAAAATGGATCGATGGAATGAATTTCTCACAAACATTAAGATAGGTCCCATCCAGCATTCCAGCGTAGGAATTTCATGCCAGAGCCTTTTGCAGGAAATCCGCGTTACGTGAGGGCGGCGGCTCACCTAATCCGCTCCTTATGAACGACGTGCCTACCGAAAGTGCCAGACAAAGAGTATCTTTCCTCGAACTTAAAGAAATGCTGACGTACTCAAATCTAGAAGCAAACCTTTTAAAATAAACGGTTGGATATTGCATGGTGGATTGCTTACAGGGCCCGCTTTAAAACTGTATTCTGAGACAAGATGGGAAGCGGATTGGCTGGTGTACCACACACCACCGATCTAGCCGGATATAGCTGGTGTGAATACGTGTGAAGACGAACGCTGCCGCTCGAAAGGGATTGGCTACTTCCTCTGTTAGTGGTCGGTGCTTTGTGGACCCACCATGATGCATGTGTTTCATCTATACTGTTCACCCATTCTTTCGGATCATTTTATGACATGAGCTCAAAAATGAGGTTGATCCAAATATCAAGTGAACTATTCATTGTTGATTGAAGGCTTACCAGTAAAAACTTTTTCCAAATTTTTTAGATCAAGATGATATATATATTTTTAGCTTCGTCCAATTCTGCATGTCCTAATCAAATAACCATTACAGTGGGCCTAGTAAGTTTTTAATGGTGGACATTCAATCACTACTATTTTTTACCTGAGATTTAGATCTAGCTCATTTTTTGATCAAGATCTAAAATTATTTTTCCAAAGGGATGGACGGCACGGATAAAACACATACATCTTGGTAGGGTCCACATAGCACCGACCACAAGCTATTTACCTAGCTGGTGGCAGCCTAAGTAGCCAAACCGCGTCGAACACATACCTCGTGATGGGACCCACAAAACTTGTTGACTACAACACACCAGCTACGTCCGTGGTGTGTGGTATGGGAAACGGATTGGCTCCTCCCCCTGACGGGAGCCCGATGGCTGGTGGTCATCGGTTTATTTATATCTTCTCTTTAGGGCGTGTTGGGATTAGGTGGGATTGGATTCAAAAAACATAATTATTACCCGTGGCAGGGATGGTCCTGTTGCCATGGGATAAGATTAATTCTATTCTTTGTTAGTAATATGGTGGTACATTGCATGAATTTACCCACCATCATTTGAAATTAATGAGAATAATACACGTGTTATATCTAAACCGTTCATTTGTTTACTAACCTCATTTTATGGCATGATCCTAAAAATGAGGTAGATCCAAAACTTATGTGGCCCCAAAGAAGTTTTCAACGGTAAGTATTCAATCCTCGTTGCTTTCTATGGTGGGATCCACTTGAGCTTTAGATTTATCTGATTTTTTGGCCCATGCTCTAAAATAATCTCAAAAAATGGGTGGACAGTGTGGATATAGCCCACACATCATGGTGAGACCTACACAACTTGCTAACATTGAGTGAAATTGGCATGGAGCCCAATGCAACTCCAATCTTATCTAATTCCAAGCTTTTTCATTCTTCCCAAACATGAAGTGGAATTGGCACAGGACGAGATGAATCCCATCCCACCTAATCCCTTCTAATCCCACCGCCCAAACAGGCCCTTATGTGATTCAAACCAAATGAAAAACCGGTTTGATGAAAGATATAAACATCGGCGACCCTACAATCCAACCTATGATTGGGGTAACATCTTCATTCTTCCATGTGGTGAGGCCCACCTGAGCTACAATCTGTTTTCTTTAATTTATTAATTTTTGTCCCAGTTCCTACCATCTTGGAGCGCACTTGATAGACAGAGCGGATGTCACGCAGACATAATATGGTAGGCCACAGAGTTTTATTGTTGCACGCGCCGCACAATACAGTACTGTAGCGCTCAACCGACCTAATTAACAGACAAAACGGCTAACAAATAAAACTGAAATAATATAAGTAAATCAACGGTTGCTATAGTAGTAGCAGTTGATTCAGTCACTTGGGGAAATCACCATCGTTGATCCTGGTCCACCAGTCTTCCATTTCCGCCTCTCCAAATATGTTCCACATATCATTCTCTGGTCGATTTTCAACTGCTTCATTAGGTGGGTCATGACTAGTATTCCCCAC
Organism: Magnolia officinalis; assembly: GCA_021015155.1. Classification (NCBI taxonomy): domain Eukaryota; kingdom Viridiplantae; phylum Streptophyta; class Magnoliopsida; order Magnoliales; family Magnoliaceae; genus Magnolia; species Magnolia officinalis. The sequence continues at coordinate 11,776,663 of JAJHSJ010000006.1, forward strand.
TAGATTAGGCGGTTGCTGCTGCTGCTGTCCTTGTTCAGACGCCGTGCGGTCATTGGGAGGGTCTTCCAGAGATGAGAAATTAAGCTTCGCACGGGGCCCATGTAACCTGATCGCTGCTCTATCGTAAGCCTCTGCAGCGTCCTCCGGCGTATCGAATGTCCCGAGCCACTCTCTGGCTCCTTTATTACGGTTCCTAATCTCAGCCACCCACTTTCCCCATGGCCTCTGTCGGACGCCCCGATACTTCTTCTTCTTCTCCTTGTTCGCACCGGGTGCGATTAATATGGGCTGACTCTGCGTGGGAGGGGTTGGAGCGGAAGAAGCTGCAGAACTTTCAAGTAGAGGAAATGTGGAGTCTTGGCTCCCTTTGCTGCCACCGCTGCCTTGGGATAATACATGGGCGAACGTGGCTACCATGATGGCCGTCTCTTCCTCTGGTGAGGGGCCATGACTAGTATAGACTCTGCTGCATTCTCCTACTACTGTTGGGCTTCCTATTCTTTTGGATTTTTTGGAGATTTTCTGGTGTCGTGGACCTTCTGCCATTTGCTTCTCTTTTTTAAAGATTTTCGAACGGTTCTTAACTCGTGAGTAGGACGAATTTGAAGCCTGAGCCGGGAGAAGGCTTTATATATATATATATATATATATATATCTTAGGATTTCGTTGCAGTAGAAGTTTACGTACGTGTGCCAGCTGTCGTACATATAGGCGACCGTCCAGCGCCTACTTTTTTGCTGGACGCGGATTATCGGCAGAGAAGTCCACTGATTTTTGTTAGAAATCCAGCAGTTGATCCGTTTGTCCACTCACGTTAGGACATGTGCAGAAGAACTCAAGTGTGCCACACGAATGGGAAAATTGGAACGGAAATGGCTACCCTGACTCTACCGTTGAAACCTTTCTTGAGTCCACAGCCATGTTTATATTCCATCCAAACCGTTCATACGGTCAATCCCAGTAATAAGAATTGAAAATACATAAATGTTAGCCTGATCATCTACAGTGGCTGCATGAATGTTGCAACTGTCGGCGTTCAATCCACACTGTTTCTTGTCATGTGGTCAACTTGAGTTTTAAATCCGCTTCATTTTTGGTCTCGTGCTACCAATTATGAGCTGGAAAAATGGGCCCAGCTTCCGACCACGAGCCGCTGTTGCCAGCTTTTTTTATTATTATTATTATCTGGCAATCTTTTACTTTTTGGTCGATCGGTCCAGCCGTTTTCCCAGTCCCGAACATTACAGACACCTTAAAAACCAAGCGCGGCTCGCTGCAGTAGTACAGGAAACGGTGGGGAAGCTACGTCGGGCAAACAGAGGGGCGTGAAAAATCCAACTACTAGTTTGCGTACAATATAACGAATATAAATGGGTCTAAAACTTTGGGCGTCTTTGGACGGGCGGAATAGGTGGGAGTAGAGTGGAGTAGGGGGGATAGGGTTTTGAAATCCCATCCCGTCCTCCTGCAATTCTGTTTGAGCGGCGCGGGTTTGATGACGGATGGGAGTGGTCTCTGGATTCGGGAGAGGATATGCTGGATTGCGAAATTTCGTTGACTTGAAATCTCGCCTCTTCGCTATCCCATGCCCGATCCCATCCCTAGCCCGTCTGCAGTCCAGCGTATGGACTACGGGATGGGATTTCACAGGCTTCTGATTTGGCGGGAGAGATGCTGGTGGTAGGTTTTCATTTTGGAGTGAAATGAGGTTTATAACAACCACCATCACGTCACGATGGCCGTCTTTATCGATCGGCTGCTATCGCGAGCTGAAGGTCTGGTCGTCCTGAGGTAGGTCTTCTTCCTCGCACAATGAGCATAAGACGCTGTTCTGTACTGTGCATATGTCTTGCATGTTCCAGATATGGATGATTTCTGTAGCATCCGAGAGGGCCATGATGGGTTTTCATGCATCTGATGTATATCTGTGGATTCTGGTAAAACAGGCCCTCCGATATGGAGTTGGCCTGTCTGGTTGGCTGCGATGACTTCTAATCCAGGTCTGATATACATGTGCAGTTAGATTTCTTCTCCGTCCGTCCAATCTGCCCTGTTTTTATTCCTATTGCTCCAATCTTTCTTACAAAAATCTGTGAAACGGAGGTCAACGCATCGTCTCATTCTCTTCACTTTCTGTTAACTCGGATGGACGAGATGTCATTGTAGAATGGCCGTGTGGGGTTTTTTCTATATTGATTCTCAGGTTTAGGCACTATGGATTTAGATTATAAAATGTCCTGGCAATTGCATGATCCATGGGGTTTTGGGTTCTCTGAATATATATGAGGAATTTGATTCCTTGTTATTTTTTTTGGATTCGTAAATCTCAAATGGTATATAATCTACTGATATATGTACTATTTGCCATATGTTGTTCATCTGAGAATCTCTTTTTACTAAATTGGAGGTGTTACGATCGTAGATCTTAGATGGATCTACTCTGGTTGGTTTTCATTAGAATCGAGATATGAATTTCTTTTATGGATACGTATGTTAACCACTGTTTGATCAATGCTATCTTCATTTGCAGATCCCTGTTCATGCATATGTTCTTTTGTTTTCATTTGAGATGAAATGTTTTCTTCTCGTTGAATGTATGCCCAGAAATTTTCCTTCTTTTCACATTCACTTTATACTGTGAATTTTCTTAGAATATCGTTGTATGTTTGGTCATCTACTATCAATTTTTCTATTTTTTAAACTTGTCTTTGTTTTCTGCTTTACTGTTTCTCATAATGTGGGCCCATCGATGCTTACTTTCATATTGTGTGGAATTTCATTTAATATCGATTGATGAGTCATCCGAATATGTTTGAATGTTTTGTCGTTTGGGTTTTCTTCTATTTACATAAGGTGAAAATTTGTCTACCTCTCTACAATTTTCTGACGAAATGTGTGGTTTCTGCTTCATGTATTACTGTTAATTTCCTTTGAGAGTTACTGTGATAGAATCTCATGTGTCGAATAAACTTCCTATTCAAACTCATTTATTTCTCCCTGTTACCAATCGGTCCAAATGGATTTAGTGGTTTTGGTTTCCTTTGAATCAAGCTTTGAAAATTCATTTAAAATAAGTATATGAATCTGCGGTTACCAGATCTATCTTCATTGTTAATCATCTGTGGATTCTGTTAAGTAAATTGCAGTGAACTCGTATGTTAGCTGGAATGTATTCTCAGTAAATTTTCAGATATTACATTCCCACCCTAAACCATATGGCATGGAATGATGTTGGTATTTTCCACTTGAGGTATATTTGTCAAGTGGCCTGTGTGTGCAAAGATTCTTATGTATCCTGCTCTTCACATTCAGTTTGGATATGACAATTGTTTCTTAGTTCATATACAGGAAAGAAATATACTTACAGGAAGAATTGTTTTGATTTTTATTGTTTTTTAAATAGTGTTGATAATTTTGTCTTCTGTGGTTTCGATGGTTTCCTTTGAATTCAATCCAGATATATATATATATATATATATTATATATATATATATTATATATATATATATATATATATATATATATATAATATATATATATATTCAGTTGGATACCTTCTTTAAGTAGGGAACATGCTTATTTCGATGGTTTCCTTTGGATTCAACACGGAGGTTTAACGGTGGGAATTTACCTACCACCTTTTCCATTACCGCAGCCAACGTGAGTCTTGGACCCCGCTTGCTTTTGGTGTTAAGTACTAAAATAAGCTAACACTCCTAAAATAAGCTAACAAAATGAATACTGTGTGGATTTCTTAAAAACATCATGGTGGGTCCCATGTAGGTTTTCAGCGTCGGAATTTTATAGGAAAAGCACGTCCTGCAAATCCGTCTCAAGCTGATTGGTTGGTGTACCACACACAACGATGTGGCTGATGTGTCGACGTCACTAAGTTATGTGGGTCCCATCATGAGGTATGAGTTATATCCAAACAGTCAGTCCACTTGATGAGCTCCTCGTAAGGCTTGAGCCTAAAACTAGGACAGATCCAAAAATTAAGTGGACCACACTTTAAAAAGAAGTGGAGGATTGAACGCCTGCCATTGAAACCCTTTTTGGGTCACTTAAATTTTGGATCAATATGATATTTTTATTTTCTCTTCATCAAAGTATTTGTGACAGATTGGATGGAAAGTAAACATGACGGTGGGCCCTATGAATACTTTAATGTTGAAAATCATTATCCCCACTGCCATTTATGATGTGGTACACTTGAGCCTTGCAAATTATTCATTTTCAGCATCAAGATCTAAAATAATTGCGCGAAATGGATGAACGGTGTAGATATAATAAATACATCATTATGGGGCCATATAACTTTAATCTCCTTTGAACTGCACTAGATGGAGACTCGCTACCGAAGTGATGTCACCAAGTTTTGTGGGCCCCATCATGATATACGTTTTATATCCACACTGTTAATCCATTTGGAGAGATCATATTAGGGCATTCTCAAAAGAATGACTCAGATCCAAATCTCGAGTGGACCCCAACACAAAAAATAGTGGGGAGAGTGATGCCCACCATTAAAAAGTTCTAAGGGCCAAGAAAGTTTTCGATCAACCTGATATTTGTGTTTTCGCTTCTTTCATGTCTGCGTTAACATATGAATAGTTTGGATCGCAAGTAAACATCATGGTGGACCCTATGAAGGTTTCGACGATGAGCATCACTTTCCCCTCTGTTTTCTGTAGTGGGGTCCACTCCAGCCTTGGATCTGCCTAGTTCTTTGGATCATGCCCTAAAACGATCTCTCCAAAATGTATGGACGGTGTGGATACAACATATACATCATGGTGGGCCCCACAGAACTTGGTAATGTTTAGGGGTGTACGCAAACCGAGCTAGCTAGTTCGTTAGCTCGCTCGACTCGACTCGAAAAAGCTCGATTCGACTTGGTTCGAAGCTAAGTTCAAGCCGAGTCGAGCTGATTTTTTGAGCTCGAAAATGAGTTCGAGCTGGCCCCAGCTTGGCTCGACTCGGATCGAACCTAGCTCGAATCAAACTCAGATCGAACTAGTTCGGTGACTCGGTTACTTTGATATTGATGTTGCTCACCAAGTGTTTGATGAAATGACTCAAAGAAGTGTGGCTGGTGGTAAGGAAGGTATGTATATGAAACCAACACCCTTTTTTTTTTTTCTCTAGATTTTTATGTTGCTTAAAAGTGTTTGATAAAATTCCTGTAAAACCATTGCTGCCATCTCAAATATAGTGAGACTTTGAACTTGTAGTCCAGGTGTTTGTGAAAATGCCTCAATGGCGAACTTGGCTTGATCTTGGCCCAAGCCGCTAACCCAACGGAGCCGAGCTGGTCAGTCAAGCTCGAGGACTGAGTCGGGCCGAGTTCGAGCTGAGGTCATTCTTTGGTTCGACTCGATGTACACCCAGGTGATGTTACTTCAGTAGTGAGTCACTCAACCTGTCTACGTCCTTCACCGCGTCTGGTTGGACTCCGATTAGATACTGACAGGTTGAGTAGCGAGACTCGCTACTAAAGTGATGTCACCAACTTATGTGGCCCCTCCATGATGTGTGTTTTGTATCCACACTGTCCATCCATTTGGAGAGATCATATTAGGGCATCATCCAAAGAATGAGTTAGATCCAAAGCTCGAGTGGACCTCACCAAAGAAAGCAATGGGAGAGTGACGCCCACCTTTAAAAAGTTCCAAGGGCCACAAAAGTTTTCGATCAAGCTGATATTTATGTTTTACCTTCGTTCATGTCTGCGTTAACACATTAACAGGTTGGATCTCAAATCAACATCATGGTGGACCTTTGGAAGGTTTCAATGGTGGGCGTCACTCTCTCCACTGTTTTCTGTAGTGGGGTCTCCAGCCTTGAATCTGCCTCATTCTTTGTATCATGCCCTAAAATAATCTCTCAAAATGTATGGACGGTGTGGATACAAAACATACATCATAGAGGGGCCCACATAACTTGGTGACGTCACTTCAGTGGCAAGTCTCGCTACTCGACCTGTCACAATCCACTTCCTTTTTTGGTTGATCGGTCCAGCCATCGGCCCAATCCCGAACATGAAAGACATCCTAAACTCATAGGCAGCTTGCTACACTACAGGAAACGGTGGGGGCGCCAACTACCGACGTCGCAGGGAGTCTGTCGTGCCAACCTATGTCAGCCACAGAGAAGGGTGTGAAAAATCCACTGCCTACATTTGTTTGCTTACAATAAAAACGGGAGTTAAAAATTCAGGTAGATTTAAAACTCAGGTGGACCACTTGAATGTCTGGTGTAGATCTAAAATTCAGGTAGATCTAAAGCTTTTTTGAATCCGACCATAGTGTTTATATGCCATCCAAGCACTCATAATGTTATTATTTGGATAACTGTGAGGCACAAATATCATCTTGATCCAGAACTTCTGTGGCCCTACAAAGTATCCAATTAATGGTGGGTTCTCAATCCCTGCCGTTTCATGTAGTGAGTCCAACTGAGTTTTAGATTCTTGTCTTATTGTGGGATTAAGGAACTAATGAACGGAATAGATTTCTCAGGAGCACCTCTGTGGGCCCCATATGGCTTCTGACCACATGAACTGCTAGTGTACAGTGGGGATGTAAATGCCCACCTTTGAGACCTCACCAGGGCTACTGTAATTTTGATATGCCGCACGATTCTCATGTGTATGAAGAGAAAATACAAGTTTCATCTTGATCCAAAGCTCTTCCACCCTGCGAGAAGGTCTATGTGGCTAGCGTTTAATCTGTTGTGTATCCTGTGGTGTAGCCTGCTGAAGTTTTAGATTTCCACCATACTGGGGCTAATATTCTAAAAGGAGATGGCGAAGCTGCTGGATGTAGTAAATATAACACAAACATATTTATGGTGGCCCCCACAGAGATAGGGGCCGAAGAGGATTCTTATAACTTTCCAAATCAGCTCCAGTGGTTATAAGAATTCTCTCTTCCCCAAGTTCATTGCCTAGTGAAGTTTGTGTTGTATTTACTGTTAAAATTGTGACACCAAAATTATTATTGTTCTATTCACTTTTTAGAGCTTATATGATTAATGTTTCACATGTTAACAAGGCTCAAGTGTTAGTGGACCATTGGAGGGATATTTTTGACATTTCTTTCATGAAAGGGTGGCTTTGGGGTTAGTTATGTTGGGATTAAGAATGAGTTATAATTTTTTGTGTTTTTGGGAGCCTTAAAAAAAAAGAAAAAGAGATAGGGTTTTGGTTGTAAGTTCTCTCAATTCCTATAATCTTATCTTAATAGTGGATTGATCATTACTTTACGTTGTGGTTTTTTTCTACAAGAGTTTTCCACATGAAAATTACTTGTTCTTTGTTTGTTTGTTTAGATTTTCATTTTCTCTTGTTTGTTTCAATCCAGATCGAGGTGATTTCGCAGGGCCAAATCTCCAACAAGTGGTATCAGAGCGAGGTTGTCTGCTGATTAAGGTGCCTTGCACTAGCTAACAGTCGGTCGGACTGATTGAACCTTCCGATCATCAGATTGCCCCTTACTAGTGACTATCGATCAAACCGACATGAACCGATTGACGGTTTGTCAATCGAACAGATAAAGTGCAAAATCTATTAAATTCTAAGTTGTCCGCCGGTCGGGCCAACAATCTTGCAAGTCAAACACTAAAAAGATGATTGGCCATCTCAACGAGAAATACTCAAGATTATACAATATTCATTATAATAGTTAAGTATAGTTTTCAAATAGAAAGCAAACAAACACAACATACATTATATAAATGCAAATCTTGTTTAAATGCATAAACGCATGAATGCACATCAACTTGAGAATATACATCTAATTGGCGATGTGAGTAAAACTCACGATGCAAAAAAAACTATTGTATGATGACCCTGCATCACTAAGGACATACATCAACATCATTAGGTAAGTTTATACAATGACCTGACATCAAAAGGAACATATATCGGCATCATGATTCGACATTATTAAGGACATATACTGACATCATGACCTGAAATTCTAGGTGACATACAACGGTATCATTTTAGGAGTTCAAATTTGCCATGGGGGCATCCAACAAATCACAAAATGAGGTTAAATTGTAAATCATTATGATAATAAGTCCTCAAATGAGCTAACTAAGCTTCAAGGTAGTCCAAAAAGATATGTTCATATCCATTCAGCAAATAGATGTATCTCCAATAAAATAGATGTGGTAATATAATCCAAATTCCAAAGTACATCATCCAACACCTTTACACCACATTAACTCTCTTCAATATGAACCATTTATATCTCCCATTTCCAAACATAACACATATATATAATTCTCTAATGTTACATCTAAATTAAAATAATACAAATTTCATGGTTAAATGAATTAAAACATGCTAGTATTCATAACACATATAATTATTCAAATCAAAAGATCAACATGGATAATCCAAAATATACCGACACCTGTAGATTAAAAAAATTTGAGAGGTCTAATTACATAAATTTATTAAAGTGACAATTTAAGAGAAACTATTACTAAACTAAAATTTTGACGAAAAGCTTGAAGAGTAAATCCTCACATCTTGAGTTGACTCACTTTCCAATGTCATTAAAAGGTGTGTAGGTGCTTTAGGGCAAAGATCTCCCTATGTTAAAAGATTTGAACAATTAGATCACAATATTACATGCTATATTGTAATCATGCATAAATAGGGTTTTTAGCCTACGGTTTAGATCTAGGTTTAATTATGGTTTCAAATCAAAGATCTAAATTTAAGTGTGGTTTGGAGATTTTAATTCCTACATCCAAATAAAATTAAAAATCAAATTAATGAATAAAAATCTAATCACAAAATGGAACAATATGACTTGATCAATTTTGGACTTGGTTGGGTTCGACTAGGTCGAACTTGGTTAGAAATAGGTGACTTGGCTCTTAACTTGATGCACCACTATTCCAGTGGGGTTCTCAGCCCAAAACAAGAATTTTCTAGTCCTACTGGACTCAAACACAGTCCGAACTCACTGACTCAGTGAGTTAATGTAGAACTCACTTTCTTCTTTCTTCTCTCGTTTTCTCTTTTCTCCTTCCTTTCTTCCTCTTTCTTTTTCTACCAGAAATTTCATCCATCAGGGAACTGGACTCAATCCGGATCACTTGACTTAGTGAATTTCTTCCTTCTCTCTCATTTTCTCTTTCTTTCTCCTCTTGTCATTTGGATGCCTGCGAAGTTTTAAGTTGTAAACACATTACACCCGAAAAGAGTTTCAGGTGTAAACAGTTTACATGCTATTCCATTAGGCTTTTAAGTGGTAATATGTTCACGGGTTAATAGATTGTGTGTTTGGTTAGTGTGTAGAGTGTTTACAAAGTATAAAATAAGTATTCATACCATAGAGCTTGGGCGGTATAACCTTCCAAAATCCGCAAATCACACAAGAACTTGAATTTTTTTTATTTTTTTTATTTATTTTTTTATTTTTTTTAAAGGTTCTAAGAAAGCATTAAAACATGCACACATTAGATGGATTGGTGACATAGGGGAGGACGTGAGGTCGAGCGCCGTCTTCCTCAAGAGGATAACTATTCCGAATCCACAGAACTTCTCTGGACTCCTCACAGAGACTTTTTGAATCCACGAGAAAAGAGAGCAGAAAATAGAAATAAATTCTAAATAAATTCGAAATAGATTAATGAATAATTGATAATTCTTTAATGTGTCTCCTTACACCATTAATAAAGAAAAAAATAAACTAAAATTCGTAATTACCAAAAATAGCAAAATTCTAACTCTAATAAAAATCCTAATTCTAATAAAACTCTTCTAAGGTCTAATTTCTAAAAATAAAAATTGCAAATAATCTTTCTCTAGAAGAGTCCTAGTATAACTAAAAGTTATTTCTAAAAGGAAAGAAAATCTAAAACTCTAAAAATATTTAAAAAATTCGGAATTACTAAAAATAGTAAAATTTTTCTAAAAATTTGTTTTTGAGCTGAAAGCGCGCGTTTTCTGACGAAACGGACAGATACGACCCATGTTGTGGGTCGGTTCACCTCGGATGGCCCGTTTCAGTAAAGATTGATAGGTTGTGCGCCCTGTAACGATACCCGGATCAAAAGTTATGGTCAATTTACGGTCCATCTTCTTTTGGCCCAACCATGCTAGGAATGTATCTGTGACACGTTCTACATCAGACCCCTCCACTTGAAAAAAACTCGTCCTCGAGTTACGTAGGAGACCTAACACATGAGTTTGAGATAACTTCTAACGCCAATGTTCATTTGTACTTGGCATTAAGCTCTTGAGTTGACACAATACACGTACTCATGCTTTTCTTGACTTGACTAATATCGATCGGTTTCTTCACATCTGCCTTCGAGATCTCATATTTTTTCTGATAATGTGGGCAATTAGGCGGACTTTCCCCTGAGACGGGATCAACGTGATTTTGTATATCTAGTATGGGAGGTAATTTATTAGGAAGTTCATCAAGCACAACCCTCTTAAACTCCTGCGATACTGGTTCCAAATCCTCTAGGATATTCACGAGCTTCACATATTTTTTCTTTTCAACTAATGAATATATATTTCCCGTTTCTTCAGATTGTTTAACAAAGGCCTGTTCAGTGATAAGATATTGTCCCTCCACTTTAGAAGTCTTGGGTTGGTTCTCCATTCCTATAGAAGTCACATGTTCACCACTGATGAATCTCGTGGTCTGTTGCAATTCCGTTTTGATGAAGTCGTTTCTCACGGACCAATAATAGGATTTTTCTGTATAACCTTTTACTGATCGACAATCCTGATAATAATTTTGGTTTTGTTGGAATAATACCTGATCATAATCTCGAGGGAGGAATCGCATGCACAATAACTTCTTCATCCGCCACCACGTGCGGATTGGTGCCTTCATCTGTCTCGCCCGCTCGAGTTGAAGTTGTTCCCACCAATCTGAGGCTCTGCCCGTTAACTTGTATGCCACGAGTTTAACTTTCTTTTCTTCTACGATGTTCATATAATCGAAGAAACGTTCGACTTCAAGTAACCAATCGAGGAAGTCCTTGAAGTAGAGTTGGCCATTAAAACTAGGAAGATCGACTTTCATCTTGAATTCTTGAACCATCTTGTGGTTCATTGATAGCATCGCCCTATGATCAGTATAATTACGAATTTCAGCAATTGCTAGTGGTGGATCACTACCATGAACACGGAGTTGCCTTAGGTTTTCAGCCAAGAGATCCACTATGCGGTCGATGGAAGCCTGCAGCCCTTGCATGGCTTGTTGATTCTCTCGTCGCACTATTTCGAAAGCTGCCGCCGTTAAAGGTAAATTCTCTAGAGCACCGCCCATGGGATTGTTGCCCGACCCGTCGTTAGAAGCCATCAATCCAAGGAGAATCCTCGCTCTGATACCAAACTGACGCAGGGGAGGACGTGAGCTCGAGCACCGTCTTCCTCAAGAGGATAACTATTCCAAATCCACGGAACTTCTCTGGACTCCTCACAGAGACTTCTCGAATCCACGAGAAAAGAGAGCAGAAAATAGAAATAAATTCTAAATAAATTCAAAATAGATTAATGAATAATTGATAATTCTCTAATGCGTCTCCTTACACCATTAATAAAGAAAAAAATAAACTAAAATTCGCAATTACCAAAAATAGCAAAATTCTAACTCTAATAAAAATCCTAATTCTAATAAAACTCTTCTAAGGTCTAATTTCTAAAAATAAAAATTACAAATAAACTTTCTCTAGAAGAGTCCTAGTATAACTAAAAGTTATTTCTAAAAGGAAAGAAAATCTAAAACTCTAAAAATATTTAAAAAATTCGGAATTACTAAAAATAATAAAATTTTTCTAAAAATTCATTTTTGAGCTGAAAGCGCGCGTTTTCTGACGAAACGGACAGATACGACTCACGTTGTGGGTCGGTTCACTTCGGATGGCCCGTTTCAGTAAAGATTGATAGGTTGTGTGCCCTGTAACGATACCCGGATCAAAAGTTATGGTCAATTTACGGTCCATCTTCTTTTGGCCCAACCATGCTAGGAACGTATCTGTGACACGTTCTACATCAATTGGTTGTCCTCCACCCATCACAGTAGGCCCAAATGCAATTTGGAGGTTTTTAATGGTGGACGTTCCATCCTTCCATCATTTGGTCCATTTGATAGTCAACAAGCTATTTTTTCGATCTATATGGGAGCATCAAGGGAAACACATGATGGATAGATTAGATGTACCATACATAATACAGTGGGCCTCACGTATCATGAGTGTATATCAATAATTATGTTCCACTATGTATAATGACTTTTTAGCAGTAAAGTCTTTACATGTAATTTATATCACGGGTAAAAGTTGTAATCTTGTACAGCCTTTATAGGCAAATACATGCATCTGAACAGTCCATGTAATCGAATTACTGTAATCCCTCTGCAGGGGCATTCAAACGACCCCTTGGTTACTTCTAAAGAGTTGCTGGGCTGGAAATGACCCCCCACCGGATCTAATTCACCCTTGGCTTCAACGACTCAAATCCGATACGACTCAGTGCAGGGATTCAGCGTCGATTTTCTCTCTCCTTTCTAGAGGTGGGCATCGAGCCGAGTCTAGTCGAGGTGGGCCAAGCTCAGCTCAGCTTGTCCATGCTGTACTCGAGTTCGAGCTCGAACTCGAGCTTGGCCTCGAGCTCAACATTGAAGCTTGGCTTGTTTGCTAAAGCTATCGAGTTGAGCTAGTGGTTCGAGTCGAGTCGAGTTTACCTCGAGTCGAGCTCGAGCTTATTGAGTGAGAGAGTAATGGATTCTGTTCTTGATCTTCCTCCATCAATGAAAAATGCAAAAATCTTAGGAGAATCAAAGCAAAACCCAATGAAAAAACCAAACAAAGCTTTGAATTGGATGAGAAAACATGTAAGAACCGATCTGTTTTTTATCTTCTTCCACCAGCAGAAATCTAAGTACTAAAAAAGAAACATAACAGAACACAGATTAGAAATCCAAGTAAAGAGCTCTAGCTAATTAGATCATTGGATTTCTTTGAAGCTCTAACAAATCCAAGAAGAACTCATCTCGGATTTTTAGGGTTTCTCGCCCAAGAAATAGATCTTGAGAGATTGAAATCATACTATTGTATAGATGAAATGAAAACTGGTGGTGGTGGTCCGGGCGGGCGTGCGGCTGGCAGCGAGTAGAGAAAGAGAATAAAGGAAAAAGGAAAGGGAGAGGGGGTGCGTGCGGTCGGATAGAGACTCTAGGTTTTTTTTTTTTTTTTTTTTTAAGTTAAAAACTTAAAACTTATATATATATATATATATATACACACACACTTAATATATTTATTAATCAAGCCGAGTCGAGTTCAAGTCGAGTCGAGTTGAAATGCCCCTTGGTTGAACTCGGCTCGAACTTAACTCAAGCTTCAAATAATTAGCAATACTCGGCTCAAATTGGTCATTCAAGTTGAATCAATCCGAGCTGAATCGAGCCGAGTCAAGCGAGTTTTTCGAGCTAGCTCGACTTGTGAACAACCATACTCCTTTCTAATTTTCTTTTCTCACTCTCTTTTGCTGATTCACGTCATGACTGGAATGTTGCAAACAGAGAGTCTTACAAGAATTCCGAGCAATCATAACGCATGAGGAGAGAGATCATTGCACTCGATGCTTAGACCAGTAGACACAATCCAAGTCTGCATGACCTTATTAACAGGTTGGGTGGTAAAAAAACATCACGGTGGCCTTTAGAAAGGTTTCAATGGTGGGTGTCATTATCACTGCAGCTTCCTTTGATGTGGTCCACTGGAGTTGTGTAACTGCTTCATTTTTTGTATAATATCTTAAAATGATCATATAAAAACGATTAATGGTGTGGATAAAATACTTACGTCATGGGGGTAGGACGCAATCCGCGTCCGCGAAGAGGAGTGCTGACGCTGCTCGAGCTTCGAGTTGTACGAACGGTTCAAAGGAGATCAAAGTTACACGGGACCAACAGTGATGTATTTATTATATCCACACCGTTCATCCATTTTTTGAGATCAGTTTAGAGCATCATATAAAAAAACGTAAAAAAATGAATCATACCCAAAGATCAACTGGACCACACCACAAGTAGCAACGAGATAATGTTTTTCACCATTAAAAAAGTAGTAGGGCCCACCATAACGTTTATTTTCCATCCAATCTGTTCATAAGGTCACAAAGACCTGAATAAAGAGGAAATTTTTTTTTTTTTTCATATTGATCCAAAGCTTCCGTGACCCCTAAAGGTTTCAATGGTAGACGTTCAATCCCCCACAACTTTTTACAGTGTGGTCTACTTATAGTTAGATTTGTCTTATTTTTCGTTTGAAGTCTTAAGACGATCTCGCAAAATGGATGGACGATTTGAATATAATACATATCTCATGATAGGACCCACGTAATGTGCTAACATCAATCCACGAGGTATATAGCTTGCGTGTGGTACACTAGCTAATCCGCATCCATCAGCCACATCGGTGGTGTGTACTACACCAGCCAATTCGCTCAGCTGTTGCGAGTACTGACCTAGGCCCACGTGGAATTTAGAAAATGTTCCATGTTTGGTAGCCTTTGTTAAGGCATAAGAAGGAAAACGCTCTACAATTTTATGTTGAAAATTTTCGGTAACAAGAGTCTTTTATGTTGAAAATGTTTCATGATGGGAGTACCTTAATACGGAACGAAGAATGCGCTCCGTAATTATTATTTTTTTAATCCATAATTGTCTTTTGCCAGGGCGATTTTCTGCCTTGCGTTATGGACATCCCAAATTTTAATATGGGACACTTCTCTGAGCCCACCATGATGTATGTGTTTCATCCATTTCATTCATCCATTTTTAAAGATCATTTCAGGGTATAATACCAAAAATGAGAGAAATATAAATCTCAGGTGATCACACCACGGGAAAACAATAGTGATTGGATATCCACCATTAAAATTCTCCTAAGGCCCAATGTACTGTTTATTTGACATCCAATCTGTTGATTAGGTCATATAGACGTAGATGAATGAAAAAAAAACAAGGATCAGCTTGATCCAAAACTTTTATGGCGTCCAAAGTTTTTAATGTTCGACGTTCAATCAACACTGTTTTCCTGTAATGTAGTCCACCTGAGATTGGGATATACCTCATTTTTGGTCTCATACCATAAAATGATCTAGAAACATAGATGGACGGCATGGATGAAACACATACATCATGATGGGCCCACATAGCACCGACCACCAGCCATTTTCTGCGGGAGAGGAGTAGCCAATCCGTTTCTGCAGACGCGGATGGGAAACTGACAGGTTTCCTGAGCAAGGATTTTGTGTGGGGCCAACCTAGATGTTTGTGTGAAATCCAACCCCTCTATCCATTTTTTAAGCTCATTTTATGACGTGAGACCAAAAATGAGGACGATCCAAAACTCAAGTGGGCCACACGAGAGGAAACAGTGGAGATAATTTAGTGACCACCTTTGAAACATTTATATGGCCATAAAAGTTTTGTAATGATCTAAGTTTTTGATGTTTTCACTTTATCTGAGTGAAAATGACCTTATAAACGGTTTATCTGGCATATAAACAGCAAGGTGGAGCTCAGGAAGGTTTCAACAATAGGCATTCCTTTCCCCATGGTTTCATCTCCTATGGCCCACTTGAGTTTTGGATCCTCCTCATTTTTTGTAGCACGTCTTAAAATGATGTTGAAAAGCAGATTGAAAAACAGATAGACGAGTTTGATTTCTCACAAAAATCACAGTAGACCCCACCAGAATCCTTGCGCCAGAACTTCATGCGAAAGGCTTCCACACAGGAAATCCGCATCCCAGGTTAAGTGGTGAGACTAGCTACTGAAGTGACGTCACCAAGTTATGTGGGCCCCATCATGATGTATGTTTTATACCCACTCCGTCTATCCATTTGGAAATATAATTTTAGGTAAAGATCGAAAGAATGAGTCAAATCCAAAGCTCCAATGGACTTTGCCAGAGAAAACATAAATAGGCCACAAAAGTTTTTAATCAAGTTGGTATTTGTTTTTTTTTTTTTTCTTTTTCATTCTTTCATGATCATGTCTGTATTAACTTGTGAACATGTTGGATTTCAAATAAATATCATGGTGAGCCTTAGAAAGGTTTCAACGGTAGGCATCAATCTCCCCACTGTTTTCTGTAGTGGGGTCAACTACATATTAATTTGAATTTGCCTCATTCTTTAACTCATACCCTAAAGTTATATCTCCAAATAGATGGATGGTGTAGATAAAGCACATACATTATAGTGGGGCCCACATGCATTATAGTGGGCTCACATAACTTGGTGATGTCACTCTGGTAGCGAATCTCACCATTGTCTTACTAGTTCTATGGGCCTTATTTTAAGGTTTTGTTGCTACTGGTGCTCAAGCTTACACGACACGTGGTGACAATCTTCCAGCTAAGAGGAATTAAGGGTCTTATAAATAATGATATTTTAGTTTTCTATTAAGTACTTAGTTTATTTGAATTATAATGATTTTATTTTCAGTTAATAAAAAATAATTTTTTTATAATGTAAAATATTTCCAAACAGGATTTAGGGAAAAATGTGTCAAATTAACATATTTCAAACCTTTCAAATGTTTGTTAACAAACACGTTGTTTCAAATTTAATACTTAATTTTCAGACTTTAGCCATAATTATCAAATAAGTTTTTTAACTTTAGATTTCAATCTTTAGACTTCATATTCAATCTTTAGACTTCAGATTTAACAAACGAAGCCTTATAAAAGGAAAGCGGATTGGCTGGTGTAATGCACATAGCTATCGGCTGGTGCATGTACCTGCCGCGTGAAGACTAGTGCAGCTGCTCCTCAGCTCTAGTTGTACCAAGTGTTCAAAGGAAATCAAAGTTACGTGCCCCCAAAATGATGTATTTATTATATCCACACGGCTCTCCATTTTGTGAGATCATTTTAGAGCATGATACAAAAAATGAAACGAGTTCAGACGAAAAATAAATAAATAAATAAAAACATGCCAACATGCACGTGTAGGGCATCCGAACCATACATCACACCATTTACTTGATTCAACCAAAAAAAAAACCAATCTGTTTAAATATTAGGTGGGCCACGCATGTACAAAGGCGATCTAGAAACCTTGAATTTGAAACCCTCACGATTTCGTCGAGTCATATACTACATAGCTAGCTTTAGTCTGACCGAGATCATCTTGCTGCATGTCCCATCTGATGTAAGGCTAGGATATTGTAACATACTACGTAGCTAGCTTTAGTCTGACCGAGATCATCTTGCTGCATGTCCCATCTGATGTAAGGCTAGGATATTGTAACGACCTTGAATTTTGGTGCACTTAAGAACCTTGATTGATAGAATAAGTTTTAAATTTTATTTTTAAATTATGAACAAAACAAACTTCTAAATGGAAATTCTAGGAAAAACACGTAGCATTAGCATGGCAGCCTCAATGATGCAAATGGTCCCGCCCTAATAATTCAAGAAGGTTGTCCCCACGAGACGAGTCCAATTCGTGGCTCATATTCATTTTCAGATGAATCTGCTATCCTCATCACTTTCGATTGCGGTGCGCCCCACGACAAAGGTATGAACCGTTAAGGATAACCCGTAGGTTTGCTAGGATACATCATCGCGATATGATACCTCGGTACTTCCCCATTTAGATCTGGGTCATTTTTTAATAATCCAAATCATTTATATGACGGGCCACGACTTGGAAGGAGGACCCTTGAAACAAAAACTCTTATATTGGAATACTACGTCACTTTTATAATTTGAAACTTTTCAATTGAATATGGATGGTTTTCATAACCTCTGAATAATAAACGGGTTGAAATATCTCAATGGTAGAGTTTTTTGGTACATGACCCAATCCATGGTGAGGCCCATGAAATTAAATGCTTTGGGTCATTGAAAATGTCCCGAATCTAATGCCTACAGTCCTGATGAATCCTTTTTCAATACATCTGGATGTATTAAATCAAACTTCTTCTGTTGGACTTCTGGACGAGGGTGGCGGATTTCCTGTGAAACCTTTTGCAGGAAGTTCCTGCGCGAGGATTCTGCGTGACGCCCACTACAATGTTTGTGAGAAAGCCTATCCGTCCATCCGTTTTTTGAGCTTATTTTAGAATATGCGACCAAAAATAAGATGTATCCAAAACTTAAATGGGACACACGAGAGGAAACATTGGAGATTTAGTGACCTCCGTTGAAATATTTATATGGCCACAAAAGTATTGTATCCGTCTAAGTTTTTAGTGTTTTTACTTCATCCCACTAAAAATTACCTTATAAACGGTTTGGATGGCGTATAAACATCAAGACGGAGCCTAGGAAGGTTTTAACGGTAAGAATTCCTTTCCCCATTGTTTCATCTTGTATGGCCCAGTTGATTTTTGGATCCTCCTAATTTTTAATTAGTTGTCCTAAAATGAGCTCAAAAAATGGATGGACGGGTTGGATTTCTCATAAACATCACGGTGGACCCCACCTTGCATTCCAGCACATGAACTTTTTCGGGAAATCCGCGTACCTTTTGGACGAGGGAGCGGATTAGGTGCGGCCCCAGGCTCACAAAACACGATGCGTCCCTGACTGTGGGGCCCACCTTGATCTATGTATTTTATATCCACCCCGTCCATACGTTTTTACAGATCATTTTAGTTAACAAGTCCAATAATTAAGCAGATACAACTTTCAGATGCACCATATCATACGAAACATTGGTAATTGAACACCCATCATTAAAAGCATCCTAAACTCAGATTAATGTTTTTGTAATGTTTATTTTTCATTCAACCTATTGATAAGGTCACAAAAACATGGATGAAGTCTAAAAACAAATATAACCTTGATCCGAAACTTTTATGCTCCGAATAAGTTTTTAATGGTCAATAGAAACTATATCCGACGGTATGCTCCACCGAAGATTCGTATCTGCTTCATTTTTAGTCCTGTATGCTAAAACAAGATGGAAAAACGGATGGACGGTGTGGATGTAAAATACGTGTATTATAGTGGGCCCTATGGTTAGGTACGCACTGTGTTGAGTGACGCCATGGTGCACATAATCCGCCGCAGATAGACGACGTGTCCATGAAAAGTTCCACATGAAGAAAATCTTCTTTTTATCCTCGGACTCGTATAAAGGCAGACATGCGCAAATCTAGAAGCAAGCCTTGTAAAATAAAGGGCCAGATATATTTATGTTTGATTCCTTGCGGGGCCCACTTTAAAACTATATTTTGAGATAAGATGTGTCCATACAAACCCACGAAAGCAAATCATAAAAGCACATAATGGCACTCAACCAACGCAACGGTACCAGAATCCTGTATACCACCGGTTCGAAAAATAACCATATCTTTGTGGGCCTACAATGTGGTATGTGTAAAATCCAATCCGTTCATCAGGTCAGAAACCTTATTTTACCTTACATTATAAATTACATTATAAAGATCGTCCACCTAAAAAAACTTAGATGGAGCAAACTAACAGGAAGTAACTTGAGCTTCCAATCCGTCTTTTATATATATATATATATATATCTTCCTTTCTTTCTTGTGATTCAAACCTAATGATGAAAGGAAAAAACACCATGGTGGCCCCACACAACAGCCTATCATCGAGGAGCCCACCTGATGGACGGAGCGCGCGGATGTCACGCAGACACAAGATGGTGGGCATTGCTGTACGAGATACACAAAACAGGTGTCAGAGCTCAACCAACGAAATAAACAAATTCAAAACAAATAAAACTGAAATAATATAAGTAAATCAACGGTTGCTATAGTAGTAGCAGTTGATTCAGTCACTTGGGGAAATCACCATCGTTGATCCTGGTCCACCAGTCTTCCATTTCCGCCTCTCCAAATATGTTCCACATATCATTCTCTGGTCTATTTTCAACTGCTTCATTAGGTGGGTCATGACTAGTATTCCCCACTAGATTAGGCGGTTGCTGCTGCTGCTGCAATTGCTGCTGTTGTTCTTGTTCAAAGGTGGTGCGGTCATCTGGAGGGTCTTCTAGAGATGGGAAATTAAGCTTTGCGCGGGGCCCATGTAATCTGATCGCTGCTTTATCGTAGGCTAGAGCAGCATCCTCTGGCGTTTCAAATGTCCCAAGCCAGTCTCTAGCCCCTTTGGTACGGTTCCTAATCTCAGCCACCCATTTTCCCCACGGCCTCTGTCGGACGCCTCGATACTTCTTCTTCTTCTCTTCCTTGTCTGCACCGGGTGCGATCAATACAGGCTGAGTCTGCGTGGAAGCGGATGGAATTGAAGAAACTGCAGAACTTTCAAGAAGAGGAAATGTGGAGTCTTGGCCTCCTTTGCTGCCACCTTTTCCTTCGAATAATACATAAGCGAATGTGGAGACCATAATGGCCGTCTCTTCCTCTGGTGAGGGGCCATGACCATTATAGACTCTGCTCGATTCTCCTACTTCTGTAGGATTTCCTTTTCTTTTGGGTTGCTTGGAGATTTTCTGGTGTGGTGGAGCTTCTGCCATTTGCTTTTCTCTGTCTCTCTCTCAAAAATTCTCTAACGGCTATTAACTTGCAGTTGGATGAGTTTGACGAGTGAGCGGGTAGAGGGCTTTATATAACAGAGGATTTCGCTGGAGTGGACGGTAGACGCTGATGTGGCACTCCAGCTGTGGATTCCTGACAAACATCACTGTCGGCCCCACCTAAGATCCAGGCAGGGAACAGGCTTTGCAGAAATCCGCGTCCACTGGACACGGTTTAGCTACGGAGAGAGTAGTCGAGAAATAGGAACAGTCAACACGTGGAGCTATACCACTTGAAGAAGCGGATTGACAGGTGTACCATGACGTCAGCAAGTTCTGTGGGTCCCATGTGTTATATCCAAACTGTTCATCCATTTTTGGAGTTCATCGTAAAGCTTGAACCTAAAAATAAGACAGATCTAAAGATCACTTGGACCACACTGCAAAAAGCAGTGGGGGATTGAACGTCTACCATTGAAACCCTTTCGGGGTCACAGAAGTTTCGTATAAATATGAAATTTGTTTGTCTTCTTCGTCCATGTATTTGTGACCTTATTAACAGATTGGATGGAAAATAAACGTTATGTGGACCGTACAAATTTTTAAACGGTGAATAGCTATCCTCGCTGCTATTTTTGGTGTGGTCATTTGAGCATCGAATATGATTCAAATTTTTTTTTTCTAATGCTCTTAAATGGTCTCGAAAAATGGATGAATAGTGTGGATATAATAAATACATCAGTGTGGGGCCATGTAACTTTGATCTCCTTTAAACCGTTCGTACAACTCGGAGCTCGAGCAGCGTTGGCGCTCGTCTTCGCACGACACGTATCTACATCAGCTATATAGCTGGTGTGTGGTACACCAGCCAATCGGCTGCTGCAGCAGACGGGTTTACAAGCATGAACTTCAACTGGGCTAAAAAAAAAAAACCAACCGGCGTCGCCTCTCATATTGACCATGAAGAGCCCTCGCATGTATAAAGCCAAAAAAAAATTAAAATAAATAAATAAATAAATAAATAAAAAAAGGGAAAAGAAAAGAACGACCAAGCACAAGTAGAGCTGTACACGAACCTAGTTAGCTCGGTTAACTGGCTCGACTCGAAAAAGCTCAATTTGATTCAGTTCGAAAATGACTTCAAGTCGAGTTGAGCTGATTTTTTGAGCTTGAAAAAATCTCGAGCTTGCTCAGCTCCACTCAACTTGGATCAAACCACAACTTGAATTGAACTTGGATCGAACTAGTTCGGTGACTTAGTTATTTTGATATTGATGTTACTCAACAAGTGTTTGATGAAATGACTCAACGAAGTGGCGATGAAGGTATGAATATGAAACAAATACCCTTGTATCTTGATTTTTATGTTGCCTATTGAGTGTTTGATGAAATACCTATAAATTGATGTTGCTGCTTTACATTCTTGAGAAATTGAAGATGCACTCCATGTGTTTGAGAAAATGTCATAGAGGCTTGATCTTAGCTCAAACTTGACTCGAACTAGCCCGAGCTGCTGACCGAACCAAGCCGAGTTGGGTTCAAGATGGGGTCAGCTAGTGGCCAAGCTGAGTGGAGCTGTGCCAAGCTCGACTCGGTTTGACTCGTGTACACCTCTAAGCACAAGCAGGCTAATAGACCCTCGATTCAAAGATGTACCAAATTCTCCAATGGCTAGCCATGCTAGAGTTGGAAACCAACTCAATATTGAAAGTAGAATCAACTTCCACAATCACATTTGACATGCCCAATTCACCACAAATTTCTAACCCATCAAGCATGCATGGCTCAAAACTCTCCCATAGAACTTGTGGAACACAAAGATAACTCATCCCTGGTGATCTCTATAAATCCCCCACCTCCTTCATCTCTTGGATTGCCTCTTGTCAGCCCATCTACATCGAGTTTGATCCATCCTTGGGTAAACTTTTCTGAAAGGGATTCCCTACCTTTTTCCGGGAGCCTCCTTCCCATCTCTCTTAGCCAGTAGAAAATTCTCCCAATAATGCTCTTTGCTGAAACGGTCTTCCCTTTGAATTGACTTTTGTTACAACCCAATCATAACTCTCATACAATGAATCTAGGGACCATACCCCTGAGATACTTGTATATAGAGGACGAGCTAGATTTTCTTGTCCAGAAAATGATTCTCTGCTTTATTGATTGGTTTGAAGAGCATACATGCGAATCACCCTGGTTTTGCCAAGCCGAGAGATCTCTGATTGGACTACCACCATCTTGATGAGATAAGCTTAGGCTTGGTGTAGAGGCCTGGAACTAACCGATATGTTTTGACCTATCAGAAGAGAGGGAGATTTGCTTTTCTCAGCGTACCCTGTCTGCATTGCATCCTAGGGAGTTAGAAGATGGTCAAGCATTCGATGTTCCTCACGTACACTATAAGAAAATAGACCTTCAGCTATAATTTTTAGCTTCAGTTCAAAAACCGAAAGTTAAATGTGTTTTTTAGCCTCAGTTGTAAAAGAATGAAAACTAAAAAATTATTTTTTTGCCTCGGTTGTAAATGAACTGAAGATAAAAGTATACCATTTCACCTCAGTTGGTGAAAAACTAATGTTAAAAGTGTACAATTTCACTTCGGTTAATAATAAACCGAGGTTAAATATATGTTATTTTGCATCATTTAATAAAAAAACCGAGGTTAAAAGTTTACTTTTTAGGCTCAGTTGTTAGGAAACCGAGGCTAATATATAGTTTAGTTTTTTGCCCCAGCTGTAAAAGAACCGAGGCTAAAAGCCCACTTTTTCGCCTCAGTTACGTAGAATCGAGATTAAAAGTTCATTTTTCGCCTTGGTTGGTGAAAAATGAGGTTAAAAGTTTAAAATTTCACCTTGGCTGGTGAGAAACTGAGGTTAAAAGTCAGCTATCTCACCTTGGTTGTTAAGGAACCGAGGGTAAAAGTCCCATATTTCGCCTCAATTGGTGAGAAATTGAGGCTAAAAGTCTACCATTTTGCCTTAGTTAATAAAAAATTGAAGCTAAAATTCCATAAATTTACCTTAATTAGTAAGAAATTAAGGTTAAAAGTTTACTTTTTTAGCCTTAGTTGTTAGGAAATCGAGGCTAAAAGTTCACTTTTGCGTGTCGGTTACGAAGAAACCGAGACTAAAAGTCTACTATTTTGCCTCGATTGGAAAAAAACCGAAGCTAAAAGTCTACTATTTCGCCATAGTTGGTAAGAAATCAAGGCTAAAAGTTTGCTATTTCACCTCAGTTAGTAAGCAACCGAGGTTAAAAGTCCAATTTTTAGCCTCAGTTGTTAGAAAACCGATGTCAAAAGTTCACTTTTTTGTCTCAATTGCAAAGAAACTGAAGTTAAAAGCTTACTTTTTCACCTTGGTTGTAAAAGAACCTAATGTAAAAGTTATCTAGTAGAGAATTCAAAAAAAAAAATAAAAATTGATGAATTTAAAAAAATTTAGAATCTTGAAGAAATTTGAGAATTGTAAAAGAAATTGAGAATATTAAAAGAATTGATAATTTTTAAAATTTTGACAATTTTGAAAAAATTAAGAATTTTTAAAGAAAAAATTGAGAGCTTTGAAAAAATTTTGAATTTTCAAAGAACAAAGAATTTTTTAAAATTTTGATATATATATATATATATTAATTAAGATTTTTTTTTTTTGAAAAATTAAGAACTTTTTTTATTTTTTAAAATTGAGAGTTTTTTAAAATTAAGAATTTTGAAAAAAATTGATAATTTAAAAAAAGTTAAGAGTTTTGAAATTGAGAACCTTTAAAAAATTGGAAAATTTTAAAAAATTCAGAAATTTCACTATGTGTACGATACAATACATTTTCTATCATGCGCATCCTTTAATGCTCTCCTTATGGGCAATTGATCATTAGGTTGCTGTTTGTCGGGATGGGACACCTACGTGTAAAAACCTTATAGATTGTTCATGTCAAAAGCCCTATTCTTCTCCAAACCCTAGCCATTTTCTTCTCCAAACCCTCTATCGTTGCTATCTCCAAACCCTGGCCCTCATCTTCTCCAAACTTTTGCAGTCGCTCGCCGCACCTCCATCACAAGCAAAGTACCGTTGATGTCCTACTTTCTTCTCCAAACCATAACCCATCAACCCCTGACAATGTCCATAGTCTCCCCATCTCTGATAGTAGCGGATCTCGTCCCAGTGCATGACTGCCCAACCTCCATCAACAATAACTACCATCACAAGAGGTCGCCCATCCCTCATCGTCAAAAACCAAACCCATCTCCACCCACAATAGCCAACTATTAAATTTGGCACTTTTGTTCCGTCATCCACTTGTAGCGAAAATTGTCAAATCTGGTAATCCTAAGGGATTTTGACCAAAGTAGTATTGTGGTATTCGCAAATGACCCAAATATAGGAGGGATTAAACAAATACCCTATCTAGTCACCTGACACGTTTTTGAAAAATTTTGGGACGAAATTGCCCCTGGCTACCTTTTGTGCTGAGCCAGCGTGTGACAGTGGGAGGGATTCAAATGAGATAAACACTGTCGGGTCCATTATGGTGTTTGTGAGAAATCCACACCGTTCACAATTTTTGTCAACTCATTTTATAACATGAGACCAAAAATTAGGTAGATCCAAAGCTCGAGTGGGCCACACAACAGAAAATAATGGAGATCGTACGCCCACGGTTGAAACATTCATGGGGCTGCGGAAGCTTTGGATTAGGCTAATATTTTTATTATTTCAGTCCATCCCCATTGTAAGGAGTTTTTGAACATTTGAGCCATTTTATGAACAATTTGGATTGCATATGTATAAACATCATAGTGGAGCCTAAAAAGGTTTGAATAGTAGGCAACTCCTTTACACTATTTCTGGTCGTGTGGTCCACTTGAGTTTCAAATCTGCCCAATATTTTGTCTCATGTCTTGACATGATCTTCCAAAATGAATGGATGGAGTGGATTTCTTATAAACATCATGGTGGGCCTAATATAGCTTATGATAACAGAAATAGCCTCCAAAAAGCTTTTCTCTCGAAATCCGTGTCAATGTAATGTGACGTAACGCGGATAGGGTAAAGAACATATTTAGAGATAGATGGTCCTATGGGGCCCACTATGATGTATACATTTTATCCACGCCATCCATCCATTTTGAAAGATCATTTTAGGGCATGATCTAAAAAATGAGGCATATCAAAGGCTCATGTAGACCACACTATAGAAAGTAGTGAGATTGAAAACTTTTCGGGGGCCATGAAATTTTTGGATGTAACTCATTTTTTAGCACATGACATTAAATTAAATTCTAAATCCAATGGACGGAGTGTATTCAACACATTACCCACGATAGGCCCCACAACCCTTAATACGTGGCAACCTAGACCCTTAACACATGATGACCTCGAACGTAACACATTAAACAACGACCTCTACCCTTATAACATGACAACCTCAACGCTTATAATTACATGACAACATCGAACCTTAACACATTACAACCACGACCTCGACCCTTATAATATGACAACCTCGACCCCTAACACATATCAATCTCGACCCTTATCATAAGACAAACGTGACCCATACCTTGACAACCTTGACCTTTAACACATGACGACCATGACCCAAATCCTTCTTAACACATGACAACCACGACCCAGATCCTTAACACATGACAACCTTGACCCTTAACACATGGCAACCACGACCCAAACCGTTAACATACAACCTCAACCCTTAAAAAATTATATATGTTCATTGTCTTCCAAAGTAATGCATTACAAAATCTAAAATTTATCTTCTTCATATTATCTTCCACATGATAACCACAACTGTCTTTATCTACCTAAAATTCCCTTTGACAATCACTTCTCCCCATGACGACAACAATCATGGCCGTCCCTCTATCCTCAACCAAAAGTGGCTTCTATCTCTAAGAAAATGCTATTATATTATATATATATATATTATTATATATAATATATATATATATATATATATACTATATATATAATATTACATATATATATATTATATAAAATTATTTAAAATGTCTTTAATGTATCGGTGGCTTAATCTCAAAGAAATGTGGTTGTTGGAGCAAAAACACACTTTTTTAGGGCCTTTGAAGTTAGTGGTGCCCATATGCTGGAGAAGTTGATGGCGGTGAATGTACGCCAAAAAATGTAGCCAAAAGGAGTGGTGGTAGGTTATTGAAAAATATTTTTTAAAAGGAAGATTAAACCCTAAGAAAACTGCAAAGAAAAAAGAAAAATAAGCTCTATATCGATACCAAGTTCCAAGGATAGGGGCAATTTGGTTTAAAAAAGTTTTAAAAACCTGTCAGATGACTACCCTCAGAATATTTGAAAATTTCCTACCTTAAAGCTAGTACAGTCAAATTCCAATCCTAAACCAAGAAACCCAATTTGAGCTCCTGACACCAAAATCGATGTTGCGTCTTCACTACTATCATTCTCCAAATCCACCATCAGTGCTCGCCATTGCTCTACATCTTGATCTGAGATCAAATGCATTTTTCTAATTCGTTAGATCAATGACCCTGCTTACTAATGAAAGTGGATGAAGATCGTATATGGATCCGCTGTGTTCAAATTCCAAGATCGTTTTCATTATTTGAATTTACTGGAATCTCTGCATGGTTTTTGATTGAGAATATTTTTGGACCATCGAGAATGAATCTGCCATTGATCTATTATAGTGGGTTAACATCTTTGATCGCTTCTGGATCTTGATATGCTCGTGTTGACATTGTGGCCCACCTTGGTCTGGACGCTCTCATCTACTATGATCGGATGAACTAGAAGGTGTTGGATGGTTTAAGATCTAGTCATTATCTACTGTAAACTCATCCAACAGATATCTTCAAGTGAGGTTGTGTAACATCCTGAAATTTCCATGACTCGAGTCTATGCTTGGCACGAAGATCCTAGGTGTTAATTCTTTTATACCCTTTGATTAGACTGTTTGATTTATGACCAACTTACATTCCTCGCTCATTCATAAATATGGGTACTCATGAGAATCAAAATTAACTAGTTTTATTATTCCATAAAGGTAAAATATAAATTCAAAACTTCTAGTGCTCTCACAATGAGAGCTTATTACATTATCAAGTTTGTAGCGGAAGTATAAATAAAACTAAATCATAAACTATTTTCTTATTCATTCAACATAATCTTCCATTGGGAGATAGTCCTTTAGATCTTCAATCTATACGTCACCTGCATCATTTGTACGGTTGGATAGGGTCAATGCCCTACTCATAGTGATGGTTATCCTTTAAGATTAGTAATAATTTAAGTGATTCATAAAAGTAATATAAGGGTTCTGATACATCTCGTACTCCACCACTACGAGAGGTATCAGTATTTACAACCAATATATATATATATAATAAGCCTAGCAAAGTGTGTGCAGCTCATCATACTTAGTGATCATCACAATGTGGCCTAGCCCCGCATTCTCACACTACGAAGATTCGCTGGCATGTCCAACACTACCGTGGATTTACGTGAATACTTCGAGGCGGCACAATATATGAGTCGAATGAATTACGTGACACAATCTGTTTATGGAGTGACTGTTTGCGACATCCAATCCCAAAAGTGATGTCACGCTAGTTACGAATTACTTATATCGATTTGTGCACCACTATCCAAATCCATGGAATTACGTGTTGACCAAGAGGATCTCTACCCATAGCGCATTACGTCCATAATAAAAATATTTGAGTCACTAGTTATGATACCTTTAACACATCACTTACACCAAAGAGGAAATAAATTGAATCATGAGTGTTTTAGAATTCCAAGACACATGCCCAAGCCTTAAAGGGAGGTAGCACAAGGCTAATATAATAAAGGAGAAGAGTAACAATAAACTAACTCAATAAAAGAGAAGAGTAGCAATAAGCTAACTCAAATAAAGAGAAGAGTAGCACTGACTAACTGAATAAAAGAGGGGAGTAGAGATGGCTAACTCAACAAAATTGGTAAAGGCAAGGGCAAGACTTGTATCCATCGCCCCCATAAATTAATAAAGATCACGCATAATTAAAATCATACCTTAACCATAATTCTCAAAGGATAAATAATTGTTAATAGTAAGTCAAACAATTACATGGAGGATTCGCAACAATATGGAAGCATGTAAAACAAGATAAATGACATCAACTTAAATTAATGTAAGCTTAAAGGAATCCCTCACCTTAGGTTGTCTGATCTTACGGTTAAATGTCGAGACGTACTTCAAGTCCAACTCTTATCCTAATTCACCTAGTTTTGAATTTGATTATAGTAGATGTTAAATTAAATCTAAGTTTAGTGAGTCTTAGGAGGCTTCATTTAAGTTGTGTTATGTGTCACGTATGTTGATAAATTCTGATTTAGAGGGTTTTAGGTGTATTCTTCCACCGAGTCAATTTGATTTGACATGGTGATGTTCTCCACCTCCAATGTTTGGAAAAAGGGGGCAAATGTTTGAAAGGAAAGAGAATAGGGGAGGACCTAGACATGATCTGTTTTTGGGGCAACAACTCGGTGAGTTTATGCACGTGATTGATTCTTCCTTCTTTGTCGACGATGGCTAGCAGTCCACAAGGTTCTTCTTGATACGGTGATCGTCCGACTCTCTCTCTCTCTCTCTCTCTCTCTCTCTCTCTCTCTCTTTCTCGTTTCTTTCTTTTCTCCCAGTTTTGCTGAATGTATCTTTCAGCAGATGAGGTGGAGATTTATAGAGTTTTTTTTTTTTCCAGTTTCTAGGAGGTTCCTGTGTAAGCTGAAGGAGGTGTGCGCGTTCGACTGCGCGAGCTAGAGTTGGATCGGTTTTGGATGGCCCACAGGTGAAGGATCGTGATCACGTTCTTGGGTGCAAGAACGTCCAGTCGGCTGATCGAGATGTGGCACTGCTTCAATGGTGGATCCGTCCCTTGGCCATTTCATCTCGAATCGGCCATTCTGGATGGTTTGAGATGGTTGTCTGACACTCTCTGGCCCATAGATCTATGGTCTGGATGATCTTGCAAAGTGATCTTATGCGAACACGGCTGTCGTGTTTTGTAGTTCGTCTTTGTGGAAAACGGCGGAGCGCCAATCCTTCCATTTTTTTTCTTTCCTTTTCTGCTGACATGGATGTGGATGAAATTTCCATCTCCGAGGAGTGAATGACTTGGATTGGAGACGTGCTTCAAGATCTGATCACCCTTCGCAGCGTAAGTTGGGGTGCGAACGAGTCCTTCGCAATTTGCGTGAATTATCCGGCCGATCCAGCAGTTTCCAGTGAGAAGGGTCTTTTCCCGATCTTTCTGATGTCTTGGAGAGGATCAGAATTCCCTCTTCCCCATTTTAGACGGTTCAGATCGGGATCTGCTCCTTGGGTTCGATCGTGGGACGTCTTGAAGAACGGCTGGTTTCCCACTGGAAGTCGTTATGCGAAAGGAGTCGGTTTCGAGTTGCATCAGAGTTGGTGGGGCCCACTTATGGAAATCTTTGGGTAGATCTACATAGTTCATTTATCTCGCGTGATGGTGTTAGGTCGTGAGCCAAGATATGGGGTGGATCTAGGTCCTAGGTGAGCCACAGGTTATAAAGTGTGTGGGTGTTATTCAATGTGAGAACTTTATGTGAGGTTTATTATATTGCTGAATAAGTGGTTTTAGGTTCATATTTATAGCTTCTTTTTTTTTTTTTTCTCGAAAACTTGCCTCGAGGGCTTCTCATATATCGTAAAAGGAACCAATTACATTTGGGGGACCCCTAAGAATAGAAGACCCTAGGGGTAGCTTATCATAATTCAAGTTAACTGTGCAAAGAGCCCAAAAAAGGAAAAAGAAGAGAGAACGAGGGAAACAGATTCAACCCCTCGCCGCCCTAGCACTTTCTCTAAGAGAACCTAGGTCCCACCTTGTCAAGAAAAAGGAGACCTCTAATTCGGGCCGAAAGATCCACCTAGCTGCTCATCATCATGGTTGTTTGATCCCTACTTCCCAACCTGGCCATTGCATCCGCTGCCCCATTGCCTTCCTTAAAGATATGCCGAAAAAGGAACTGCCCCCTACACCTAAGCCGGTTGATCCTAACAATCCAATACCCCCATTTCCATCCAAGACTGAGGGACTCGCTCAAGAAGTTCACCACGAACTGGGAATTGGATTCCACCTCCACCCTCAACAAGCCACTAGCCAGACATTTCTCCATCCTGTTATGGATAGCCTTCAATGCCGCATTGACGTTAGACCCTACTTCATAGGCCAAAGCGAAAGCAAACAGGAAACTGCCCTTGTCGTCCCTACAAATACCCCCTCCACCCGAGTTGCCCGGGTTGCCCATTGCCAACCCGTCAACATTAAGTTTCACCCAACCCAAATGAGTTTTAACCCATCTAACCACCACTGGGTAGTTGGGAGAGGGGGACTGTCGTCTACCCGCCAGATCACTATTAGTCAGTCCCCTGAGTCGGTCAGGATAGCCGGACGAATCATAAAATGTGGTACCCTGGCTGACAGCCACATTACAATGCAGCAGACCATTCTTAATTACCGAGAACCACCACTTACTCCTCACAATCACGTCCACAGCCGACGCACTCTTATTGTAAAAAACAACTGCATTCCTGCATTTCCAAATACTCCACAGAATGATGCAAGGAGCCACCTTATGCAGAACCGAGCGTGACGCGCTGGTAGCCGCTGCCCCCCATTGGGCCAGTAGGGATTCAATCGACGTCGTCTGAAGCACATGGATGCCGAAGATGTTTCCATAATAACTCCAAGCAGCCCTAACAATCTGGCTGTTAAGAAATAGGTGGGATATCGATTCGGAGGAATGGCCATGTGCTACTTCTACCTTGCAACAAACGCACTTGGACGCTGGAGAAATGCCGCGACCTTGAACTGCAACATCGACTGCCGTAACCCTCATTAAAACTCTTCAAGTAAACAAGGAGATCCTTGGAGGAAGTTTGCCATGCCAAATACCTCTATCCCGGCTCCTACGTGACTGAGGAGACCTGTATTTCTCCCATGCAGACGCAATGGTAAACTCGCCTGAGGCTGATAGCGACCAGAAAGGAGTGTCTGACCCTTGCAATAGGCAGAAACCTTGTTGGAAGAAGAGGTCAATAACCCATTGAGGGAGATAGAGGAAGGCCGCCGAGGGCGGGAGAGGCCCAGCCTCGCCCAACACTTCCGTTACTTTCATCTGGAGCAAAGCAGAAGGCAGAGGGTCCAATGCCAGGTTGTGTAACGGGCCAAGACCACCAATTTGTGGTCCAGAAACTGCAATCACCATCCCCCAGGTTCCATTGCACACAACTTTCGGCCAGGGGAAGCAGCTCATAGACCCTCTTCCACAGAGGGGAGGCATACTGAGCTAGGCTAGAGGGATCCGTAGCAGCTAAGTCATGGGCGTATTTAGCTGCCATAAAGGAGCTCCAGAGATTTTTGACTGGCGCAAATTTAATGGCCCAAGCCATTTTCAGCCTAAAAGCCTTCATAGTATCTTTCAATCTCCTAATATCAAGCCCCCCTTCCTCCTTAGGGATCACTATCACCTTCCAGCTTTTCCAATGGCATTTACTCTTGCCTTCATTCCATCCCCAGAAAAAATCCGCAAACCTCTTTTCCAGCTTGGACAACACTTGAGACGGGATATGGGCCGCAACCAAGGAGTGAATGGGAATACTATTAAGCACGTGACGCAACAAGACTGTTCTGCCTGCTTGAGAGAGGCACCTCGCCTTCCAACCCCAAATCCG
>JAJHSJ010000006.1:11809017-11885734 GCA_021015155.1 Magnolia officinalis
TTTCAATAGGAAACGACTTCTTTGTGCCTGTTATTGCGCACGCAACAACTTACATGGGCCTTATGGATTCCCAGGTTTTGATTCTTGGCGTGTAATACACCTAATGGATGGTTCAGATCCCTGTACAGATGGTTGTAGTGTGGCCCAGCTTGGTTCGATCACCAGTCGTCTGTTGGCAGTCCAGCTTACCACGTTCAACACTCCATGCACACGTTTGCCTGAAAAATCAAGTGGAGACCTAGGGTTCGGTCATTTTGACCTTCTGGTTGTAATGAACGGTTTGGATCATCCGTATGCATGATGGCGATAGCCCATGGCACATCCCAGCGGACGATCATCCGCAGTCGGATCTCGTTCTAACAAGTTTTATCGGGTCAAGACTTCTTTGACCGTCTTCCACTTACGGTGCGATGTGGACGTGCACGGTCCATGCACACAC
Source organism: Magnolia officinalis (assembly GCA_021015155.1). Classification (NCBI taxonomy): domain Eukaryota; kingdom Viridiplantae; phylum Streptophyta; class Magnoliopsida; order Magnoliales; family Magnoliaceae; genus Magnolia; species Magnolia officinalis. The sequence goes on from JAJHSJ010000006.1 coordinate 11,809,457, forward strand.
ACTGATCATATTGGGGTCCATGAACAGTTCAGGATTGATCTGCTCTGTCCGTTAGTCTTAGTTGACTGATATTAGGTCTGTGTTCGAGATGGGGAGCGAGTGCTAATCCTAGGTGGGCCATCCTGAGCGAACGTTTGTTTGACTATCGATCTTGTTGATTCAATGGTCGAGACTTCGCATGTACGGTTCATTTATGATATTTGGGCCTGATGTAAAATTTCATGCTAAATGGATCGTAGAAACCATGTAATCTTGAATTCAGGGCCTAGGGTAATGACATTTTCGTAATTATTGCTGATATGGGAGTTTTAGGAGATCCAACGGTTCATCATGATTCTATGCATGTTTCTAGGCAATTTTTATAAAAGAACTTATGTCTAAATCATTATGAATGGAGAGTTATTTGCCAATTCATTTAATTAAGGGAAGGTTTATGTGTCAGATCAAATGATGGATGGTCTTGTCTTCAAATCAACGGTCAGATAGCTTGATCTATTAAATGGAGATCATTCCCAGTGGTCAGATTCATGTTCAAGAGTAGACGTAAGGTGAAGATAGCTAGATTGGTATCGTACTCATGTTTGTGTTACGTTAAGTCTCACGGTAACACTGAGGACTTTCGATGCTCAAGTATCGAAGAGTTTGGGGCGTTACAACAATACTTTGTATTGTTCGATTGTTGATTGGAGGTCGATCAAGCGATCGTTGGTGATGTGCACCATTCCATCGTCAATAGGGGAATTGATAATACGATTTACGATGGTTTGTACCGTTCAATCATTAATTGGAGGTTCATCAAATGTTCAACAGCATTTCGTGTCGTCCAATTGTTGATTAGGAGGTCGATCGGGTGATCATCAGTAATGCGCACAGTTCGATCGTCGATCAGGAACTTAATGAAGCAATCTACGTTAGTTTCTACCATTTTATTGATGAGCACATACACAGATGAAGGAAAACTATTCATAAGATCACACATACAACTAAATTGAATCTCAAATATCACCTTTATTCAAAACTTTTGTGGCCCCTAAGAAGTTTTCGATAGTACAAGTTTAATTCCAACTAGTTCTTTAGGATGATCACTTAGGCTTCGGATATGGTTAAATTTTAAGCTCATTTCATAAAAAACGCTACTAGATCTTCCCTCCCTAGAAGAATTAGAGCATTGCCTTGCAAGGAATTAACAGCCCGAGGAATCTTCCCTCCCTGGATGTGGCCCGCTTGAGCTTTGCATCTTCCTCATATCACTAAAAACGAGCTGGGTACACCTCCTCCCTCAACCGGACTCTGTGTTGAATGGAGGCGCAGGAGCGAGTGAGAGATCGGGATCGTGATAACCCTTGGGTTCGGGTTATTGCGAGAAAATCTCCTCCCTCAAAATTCTTTTTCTCCGTTTTCGCGGCCAACCTGACGTTCGACACCACGGAGGAGGATCTTCTCCGTATTTTTGGCAGATTTGGGAAAATACAGGATGTATTCATTCCGTGGGATCGTCAACTTCACAGATCCCGTGGATTTGCCTTCATTCGTTTTTTATACGAACAAGATGCCTTCAATGCTATTCAATGTTTGCATGATAGACGGATTGATGGCAGGGTGGCTCATGTCGATTGGGCAAAAGGGCATTCTGGTAGGTCCGGGGTTTAAACGCCAACCCTTCCCCACCTAGAATCCCTACAAACAAAACTAGGAATGGCCCGTCAGTTTGTTGAGGTGCTTGTTAGAGATAAACCAGGGGAACGAATCCGCATGGAGGGGAGCTTTGGGATTACTACCATTGCTGATCCGGGCGCAGTAGAGAATCGTCTTCGCGGTTTAAAAATGGCTTTGGTGGGGACAACGGAGGATTGCAGTGTCCGAATTGATCGCATGACTGGAGCATTGAAGAACCCTCATTTGAAGCTCTCTGCAGTGGAAGTTGTTAGTATTAATGTGTCCAAATTCCTATTAATGTTTAGATCTGAAGCAGATATGGCAGCCGTTAAGGAAAATGTCTCGTTACAAAAAGAGATGGGACTAGAGTCTGTTGAATTGTGGTCTCCTGAAGAAGTCATTGGTGCTGATGGGGTTTGGATCAGAGTTTTTGGCATTCCAGCCCATGCCTGGATTGAAACAGTTATACTCGATCTCGCAAGCTATTTCGGTAAGATCACTCAAATTGACTCCAACTCCCGTTTCGGTTATTTTCAAGCTTTTGCGCGGATAAAAGTTATTCTTCGCCCGGGTGTCAACTTCAGTAATGTTTTGCGTTTAAATGTGTTGGGCAAGGAATACCCTATTATTGCAGAGATGGAACCTATGTTCCATTTAGGCCCCCCTTCTTCCATCAAACAAGTCACGTATGAAAGCACTAAGGAATGGGTGGTTCGCAGATTTCATCAAGGGGCAGAACGCCCATCAGATGTTTGCGGAAATGCCGAAGTAATGGAGGTCGAAAATGGGGCCGGTAAACCTGGGTGTACTTCAGAGGTCTACACCACAGGCAAATTGAGGGACGATACTCTTCTCAACCAGGCTGCAGATTGTTCTGGGTATACAACAAAATGCTCCTCCGAAAGCCCTGTTGTGGCTGCTAACGGTTCCTCACATACGGCTGAAAATGCAACGACTGGAGAGTTCCCTCCAGTTGTTCGACAAATTACCACAAACAGAGGTAATCAAGAGAAGTCAGATCGAGCGATAGTTCTTCGTACTGCAGAGGTTACTCCCCTTCAAACCTTAGTAGAAGGCCCACAACTGGGAGTGGAGTGTCAACAGGATCAGCCCCAACAACTTCTGCAACACACTGAAAATTTTACTACCAGCCAAGGAGAATACGATATGGTGTCTGGTTTGTAGCCTTATGTTCAGCCTTCGCACAACATGACTGTCCCATTTAGCCATTGGGATTTGATTCACAATGATGATAGCAGGGTAAGGAATGTGGAAACAGTGCCAAAAGCCCCTGATCTGATGTTACAGTTAGATGGTCCCTTGTATACAAATTTACAATCTGTTCTAATAGTATGCAGCTCCACCCAATACAAAAGCCTTCACCAACCCCTCCAGTACCACCGGACCACTCAGGTTGTCTCTGATCCTCATCAGCCCATAAATTCCCACCCCCCACACATATTATCCAAGGTTGCAGGGTGGTTACTGACAGTGCATTAGATAGCTCAATTCCTTTCTCGCGTCAGTTAGTTCCTCCTGTGGTTGTCGAGATTGAGACTAGAGAGCTCAACAATCTCTATCAGCCCGAAGACCCCCCGAACCGATCATCCTCACCTTCCCATTTCACCTGCCTAAATCCATATATTCTACCTGATTGGGAGGATTGCCTTACAAGAGTCAAGGACATGTTCAACGACAATATGGCTGTGGCGCCAGAGAAACAGCAGAATCTAGGAGCAACAGAGGGGCAGATCATGACAAATCAGTGTGATGATGCCCAAAATACTCGACAACTGATCAGATTATGGGTAGACCTGGATCCGGGCATTATCGATTCTGATTCCAGTATTAGTTCCAAAGAAGACGAATCAATCAGGAGCAAAAGAAAAAAGCAACGAAAGACAGTGCAGAAACATATTCTCAGCGATCGGACGAACTGAAGGTTGAAGTCCTTGAAGGGGAGGGCCGGGCACAAAGAATGGGTCTCAGATATTAGTCTGCTATCTTGGAATGTTCATGGGGTAGGTAATACCCAAACCATCAGGTTTCTGAAGCAATTGATCAGAAATCACAATGTAGGAATATTGCTATTGCAAGAGCCCATGATCAGGGAGTCGAAACGTCCCACTGTGGCAGCAAAACTTGGAATGCCTATCCATTTTTCTGACGATGCAGTTGAAAACAAGATCTGAATTATGGCAAAGAATCATTTCCAAGTGCAAAAGATCCGAGCTACCAGGCAATGCATCACTCTCCAAATTTTTGATGAGAGCCTGTCACATCGATCCTATCTATGTCACAGCTGTTTACGCTAGTTGTTCTAATCTTCAGAGGAATGACCTGTGGGATGAAATTAGAAGCATATCAGGGGCCATTGTGGGGCCGTGGATGGTCTGCGGCGATTTTAACGTCACCACCACTCCGGATGAGCGTCTTGGCGGATCACCTCAGATGACCCCTTTCGTGGCTGACTTTCAAGAGGCTCTCAATGACTCCGGGCTGTTTGACGCGGGGTATACAGGATCCCCTTTCACATGGTGCAACAATAGAGTGGGAAGAAGTCGTAGATGGGTGCGGCTGGACAAAATTGTCATTAATTCTGATTGGATGCGTTGTTTCCCGAGCTGCAAGGTCGATCATCTGTCTCGGACTTTCTCGGACCACTCTTCCCTATTGCTCTCTCTCCAAGTCAACTCTTCTTCTTTTCCCAGGCCTTTCAAATTCCAACGAATGTGGACCACCCACGATGACTTTCTTTCGACAGTTTGAGCCTCTTGGAACGAAGTGACCCCTGGCACGCCTATGATCAAGTTCTATATTAAAATGAAAAGGCTGAAATCCGTCCTTTGGACTTGGAACAAGGAGACTTTCAATGATGTTGATAGAAACATTCAGCTTGCTGAAACTGAAGTTCTCAGGGTTGAGCATGCCCTTCTCATCTCGCATTCCGAGGCAGACACGCTCAACCTCAATAAGGCCCACGCTGAACTTAAAAAGGCCCTACTTCAAGAGGAGATTTTTTGTAAACAAAAGTCCCGGATTACCTAGCTGACTGAGGGAGACAGGAACACGAAATTTTTTCATGACTCAGTCTTCGAAAATCGCAGGAGAATTCAAATCAGGAAGCTGAAAATGACCTCTGGTGCTACCATCGAGAAAACTGAGGAAATTGCTGAAGAAGCTATTTCATTCTTTTCGAACCTTTTCTCTTCCAACGTCAACAATCAAATAGGTGATGTGGTTAATCACATTCCCCATCTTGTGTCTGAAGACATGAACAAGTATCTCTCAAAGCCCATACCCTTGGAAGAAGTAAGACAGTCTGCTTTCTCCATTCCTGTTGACAGCGCCCTGGGCCCCGATGGATTTGGCAGCTCGTTTTTCACTAGTTGTTGGGAAATCATTTAGTCCGATCTCTTTGAAGCCGCTACAGACTTCTTCAGTGGAGGTAAAATTCCGAGGGCCTTTAAATGTATGCTAATCAGTCTTATCCCAAAGAAGAAGAATCCGGAACATATTGCAAATTTCAGACCCATCAGTTTGTGCAATTGCATCATGAAGATCTTCTCCAAAATCATGACCTCCAGGTTGGCCCTCATCCTTCCTCATCTCATCTCGGAAGAGCAAAGTGCTTTCATTCATGGCAGATCTATTGTAGAGAATATCTCCTTAGCCAGGGAAATGGCTTTTAATCTTGATCGCAAAGTTTTTGGCGGAAACTTGATTATCAAAGTTGATATGGAGAAAGCATATGATCGGATGGAGTGGGGGTTCATCGTTCAGGTGCTAAAGAAATTTGGTTTTGCCAGCCCTTGGATTTCAAAGTTGCAGCGTTGCTGGGAAGATATTTGGTTCTCAGTCATCATTAACGGTAGGAATTTCGGTTTCTTCAAGTCTTCCAGGGGTTTGAGGCAGGGGGACCCGCTCTCCCCTACCATTTTCATTCTTGCGGCTGAAGTGTTCAGTAGGGGTCTATCAAACCTCTTTTCGTCGGGTTGCTGCCAATCCTTCAAGCTTCCCCAACGATGCCCCATTATCACCCACCTCTTTTATGCTGACGATGCGATATTATTTCTTAATGGCAGGTTATCCAATGTGCGCACTCTGCTCAGATTCATCACTCAATACGAAAATGCATCCGGTCAAAAGGTGAATTCAGCCAAGACATCCTTCATCGTCCCGAAAAACTGCTCCAGAACCAAAATCCAAAAGCTTAGCAACATTACTGGCTATAAGCAGGGTTCTCTCCCTATTACGTATCTTGGAGTGCCACTTTCCAAAGGAAGAATTTCGGCCCTGCCATTGCAGCAAATTGTCCAAAAGATCGCTCGCAGGATTGATGGGTGGAAAGCAAAGCTCCTAAATCAAGCAGCCAAACTGGTCTTAATCAAGCACGTCCTTTCTAGCATTCCCATCCATATGCTTGCTGCTGTCAACATCCCAAAATCAGTGGCCAAAGCTATCAATAGGGCGATCGCTAACTTCTTTTGGGGATCTTCTGAGAAAGGCAATAAGAAGCACTGGGTTAAATGGCAGTTGGTGAGTACTCCTGTGCTTGAAGGAGGTCTGGGCGTCAGATCCTTCGAGGACATTTCTCAGGCGTTCAGAATCAAGATGGGATGGAACCTTTTGCAGGGTAAGTCCTTATGGGCTAAGTACATTTCAGCCAGGTAATTCTTGAAGACCGTTGCTTCAAATGGTGCGAATGGTCTCCCCTTCTCATCTTCATGGAAGGAGATTTTCAAAGTGTTGCAGTTTACCATTAGCCACTCCAGATGGCTGATCGGGGAAGGTAACGTCAATTTATGGAACCAGAATTGGTCTGGCTGTGGACTGTTAGCTGGCGCATGTGTCAGAGCCATCCCGCTACATCTGAAAGATGCCACTGTTAGAGAACTCTTCCACCACCCGCCTATTGTAAGTCTGTCTGAAATCAGATCCATTATCTCCCCTCAAGCGACACGTTCAATTACTACCTCTCCTCCTCATTTTTCCAACAGGACAGATCGAATGATTTGGGACCTCTCTGCATCTGGAAAATTCTCAGTGAAGTCAGCTTGGAATGAAGTCAGGCCCCATCATCTCCTTCTTCGCTGGCCTAATTGGGTTTGGTCTAAGGCTCTCCCTCCCAAGATGAGCATCTTCGTCTGGAAGATCTATAAAAATGCCATTCCAGTAGACAAATCCCTCCAGAAGATCGAAATTTCGATGGCATCTCGCTGCGAATGCTGTATTCAGGCCCTCACAGTCCAGCGGAATTCTGTTCTTGCACAGGTCCCCTCAGTCCAGCAGAATTCTCATCATCATCAGGCCCTGTTTTTGCTGGCTCCCCTGCCTCTTCACTCTGATCAGCCCCCTGCTACTCGGATCAGTTTTCAGATTCACGAAGGGAGCTCCATTGACATCCGGATACAGCATGTTGCAGAGCAGCAGGCTTCTCCTCATTCCGAGCAGATTGCGGTAGCCACTGTCCCTTCTAGAGGTGAGGAGGAGGACCGGGACCATCTGTTCAGCCAAGGTAACATTGCAGTCTCCGTTTGGGATCATTTTAGCAAGATCTTTGGTGTTGACAACCCCCCGAATCAGTCCATTTTGCAGCGCTTTAACCTCTGGATCTCCACAGCTACCCGGAAATCTGGCTCAGCAGAAATCTGGCTGGCTTTGAAGGTCGCACGATGTCTGCCTCCCAGATCATATTTAAAGTTGCTCGCTGGTTGCATGATTTGGCTTGAACTATCCCGGGTGAGGATCAGAATTCACTGGTGGATTCAATCACGCTTAAGCTTCTCAATATTCCCAAGGTCGCGACACCTTCTCCTAGAAACCACACTATAGTAACTTGGCTTAAACCTGCTAGGGGCTCCCTTAAGTTGAATGTTGATGGTTCCTCCAGAGGGAATCCTGGCCCGAATGGTGGGAGTGGGGTTTGTAGGGATCACTATGGTAATATGATCTTTGCTTTTCATTCGCAATTACGGTCAAACCACCAACACTATTGCTGAAGCCCAGGCTATGCTTGATGGCATCTCGATTTGCTCCAAGTTGGGCCTCCACAACATCATTGTCGAATCAGACTCTTTGTAAATTGCCAACGCTGCTGCGGACAGGTATGATTCAGTTCCTTGGAATATTTGGTAGAAGATAGGTAAGATTCAGGAGTTCCGTAGCTCCCTCAACCTATCTTTCAGGCACATCTTCAGAGAAGGCAACTCTGTGGCTGATGCGTTGGCTAGATTAGCCAGTGAGGGTAATCCTAATTCTCTTTTTCTCTCCAAGTATGACCTTCCAGCTAAGGTACAAGGCGCTCATCTTCTCGATCAGGCAGGCCTCGATAACTTACGACGTTCCTGATGGTTTCGTTGGTTTTTTTCAGTTTCTTTACGTCTCATTTCCTTTGTCCTTTTCTTGTGTGTTTTTTCTTGTGCAGTTAGGCTCATATGATAGGGTGGTCCCCTTCCTTTTTGTAGGGTCCATCCTGAATGGTTGTATTACCTTTTCTTCAATGGAATTTCTGGTTTTAAAAAAAAAAAAAAAAAAAAACGCTACTAAAATGTATGGACAGTGCGGATTAGACACATACATCACGTGTGAGTTTACTTAGTGTTCTTAGCTTAGTGGGTGTTCCTTATGCAACTACTTAAAGGGAGATGGTTGATGGGAGTGGATAAGCTATTACATACCCGAGTAACGCCTTAGTGGGTGTTACCCCTACCGTAAGGCCCACCTTGATGATTTATTGGATATCCACATCGTCCATTCATTCATAGGACTCATTTTAGGATGCGTATTAAAAAAATTAAGCATATCTGAAGATTTTTTGTTTAGCCACCGAGAAAATCCGCCAGAAAATCACATTAAGCATATTCGTAATGAAACTATATTCATCGCAAATAGTTTCAGTTGGTATTTATCGCAACGAGTTAACCTAGTTGTCGCTAATACAACAAATTTGCAATGACTTTTTTGTCGTTGTAAAAAATAATGTTTTGCAACAACACTCAATTTGTCACATAAAGTGGACATTAGCGATGACAATTGAAATGCGCAGTGAAAAGTCTTTCTCGCCATGTAATTTTTTCGGAAAAATTTGGTGGGACAAGTGTTTGTGATGACTATTGTATCTCATCACAAAAAAATGTTGAGTATTGGCGATAATTTACAATGTTTTTACAAATACTCCACCCTTTTGCAATGAAACTATATTCATCGCAAAATGGGCCTGCTGATGGGCTAGCTAAAGAGGGAAGTAGGGTGCAATTTGTTAAAAACTTCCGAGAGGTTTCCTCCCTCCCCCGGCTAGTCAAGGGCCACTTTCTTTTGGATAAAGCGGGTTTGGGCTCCGTTAGAGAGATTAAGAGACACTCAAATGTATAGTATATGATAGGCAGGGCTATTTTGTGAAGCTTTGGGCCCTGCCTGAATAGCTTATAAAAAAAAAAGGTGGGCCTGGGAGTTGTCAAGAACAATTGATGGGGCAGCAATCTGTTTTTGGTGAATGTAGGCTGATGGGTTACGGATTTCCAATGCCAAGGTGCTGAGTGCAAAGCGTCCTCAGTTAAGGGATTTTCGGCTCAGACAGGGCATCACCTTCCCCATTTTAGTTCGGGCAGAGTGCTCAGCTCTGCTGGGGGTTTCGAGCATCTCGGGGAAGGTTCATCTCTTCGTGGAAATGTGGAAGTCCAAGTCTAGTAATATGTCTTTCGAGAGTTTTGCAGGGAGAATAGGGCAATTTTTCTGCTCTGTTTTCCATTGTTTTCTGTTTTTCGCTGAAATGATAGGTGAGGCCCAATTATTTTGGTGTGGAGCCCACTCGAAATTTAGTTTGTACATCGTCTGTTCCTCATTAACAAAGATATAGGGGCATGGCCCTTCTTTTGGAAAAAAAAAACATTCATCACAAAATGTCTAATTTGGTATTTTTTGCAATAAGTTCTGCGACGACAATTGAAGCTCGTTGCAAAAATGTTGACTATTAGTAATAAATTAAAATGCCATCGTAAATAGTTGATTTTTTGCGATGACTTGAAATGTTGTTGTAAAAATTTGACTTTTTGCGATGAAATTAGACTCGTCGCTAAAAAAGTCGTTGCAAAAAGTCTAAATCATTGTAGTGCTTGTTAATATGTTTAGATAGATCTAACTCTTTTATCATTTTCATAATATAAAACTGCATCTTCAAAAATAGACGATTAGTGTGAGAGATTTCATTATGTAAATACTCTCAAACTTTGCACATAAAATTGCAATAGTCATCTCATCTATGATATCGTAAAGGACTTCATTGGCCAAGAATAATTAAATTATACGAATTACTCATTGATCAAGTTCATCCCAATTTTCTTTCTTCATAAATTCCAGATGATATGCTTTTCTGTGGAGTGTATATTGTAGCCATTGGTGAACTAGGAAGGCATTTATATTCAATCACCATATTTCAAAATTGTTTTTATCAGTGAATTTTTTTATATTAAATTTCACGTTCAGTCCCCTCAATCCCATATTTCAAATCCAAACTAGTTTTCTATTTGCGCTTTTCCTTTATCCAAGTGGAATCACCTTACGAACGCGTGCCGCATATAACAATTACGGTAGCCATGGTGAGGTCTCAAAGGTGGGCATTTACATCCCCACTGTACACCGTAAGTTCATGTGTTCAGAGGCCATATGGGGCCCTCAGAGGTGCCCCTGAGAATTCCATTCCGTTCATCATCAGTTCCTCACGCCCACAATAGGACAAGAGTCCAAAAATCAGGAATATCCAAAATTCGGTTGGACCCACCACATGAAACGGTAGGCACTGAGAACCCAAGTTCCAGATCAAGATGATATTTGTGCCTCTTACAGTTTATCCAAATAATAAGCTTACGAGGGACTTACGACCGTTTGGACGGCATATAAACATTATGGTCAGATTCAGAAAAGCTTCAACGCTGGATTTTTATTTTTTTTATTATTTTATTTTATTCTCACCGCTTCCTACCAAGTGGTCCACCTGCGTTTTAGATTTGCCTGAATTTTTAACGATCCCGTTTTTAGTGTAAGCAAACTAATGTAGGCAGAGATTTTTCACACCCCTCTCTGTGCTAGACATAGCTTGGGACCACATACTCCCTGCAAAGCCCGTAATTGGTGTCCCCATCGTTTCCTGTTGTGTAGCGACCTGCCCTTGACATTTGGATGGACTGGGTAAACGGTTGCCAACCAAAAAAGAGAGAGGGACGCGGATTGTCTACTGACTGGTTGAGTAGCTAGAATAGCCACTGAAGTCACATCACCAAGTCTTGTGGGCCCTACCATGATTTATGTGTTGTATCTACACCAAGATCATTTCAAGGCATGAGACAACGAATGAGTCAGATCCAAAGCTCAAGTGGATCCTACCATGAAAAACAGTGGCAAGAGTAACGCCCACCGTTGAAACCTTCCTAGGTCCACCATGATATTTACTTGAGATCCAACCTACTAGTAAGTTAACACATGAATGGAAAACACAAATATCAACTTGATCCAAATCTTCCTAAGCCCCTTAAAGTTTGTAATGTTTGGCTTCGCTCTCCCCACCGTTTTTTGTGATGGGGTTCACTGAGTTTTTTGCCTAACTCATTCTAATTGGCTCATGCTCTAAAATGATCTCTCCAAATGGATGGACGGTGTGGATACAACACATACATCATGGTTTACCCGCAAGACTTGGTGACATCACTTCAGTAGCTAGTCTGGTTGCTCAATCCATCGATAGCTAATCGGCATCCATGAACGGTTTGGATGCAATATAAACATCACGGTGTACCAGTAAAGGTCTCAACGGTAGCCATTTCATTTCCAACTTTTCCATTCGTGTGGCATACTTGAGTTCCAGATCTGCCTCTCCTCTGCACATTTCCTAACGTGAGTGGCCAAATGGATCGACTGGTGAATTTCTAGCGACAATCACAGTGGCCCCACCTAGCTGGGCGCGGATTTTAAAGGCTTCTCGACAGGGGGGTTCCTACTCTGGAAACCTAGGTGGGGCCGCTATGATGTTTGTGAGAAATTCACCCATCTATCCCTATTTTTGAGATCAATTTTAGGACATGAGACCACAAGTAAGCAGGATCCAAGAGTCAAGTGGGCCTCAATAAAGGAAAAAGTGAGTTGGGAAATTACTACCATTGAAACATGCATGGGCCAGACAGTGATGTTTATATTACATTCATACAAATATTAGCTTGATTCAAAACTTTTGCGGCCTTACAAATATTTCAACTGTGTATGTTCAACCCTTGCGTTGCCCACTTGGTATTGAATCAGCTCATTTTTGGCCTCATGTATTAAAATGAGTTCAAAAAATGGATCAACCGGTGGATTTCACATAAACATCATGGTGGGTCCCACCTAGATTCCCAACTCGAATTTCCTGCAATGGCCTTGAGCAAGAAATTACTGCCCTTGAACCAAAGTGAGGATGACCTTGATGTTTGTGAGAAATCCACCCTCTTCATTCATTCCGTGAGCTCATTTTAAGACTTGAAGCAAAAAATGAGCCCCATCAAATACTCAAGTGGACCGAAAGCTAATATTTGTGTTTTCAGTTAATCCCAGTAGTAATGATGCAATGAACGGTACGTATGGTATGCATGTAAACATCACTGATGACGCAGAGGTCGGAATTTCCTGCCCACCTTTTCGTACGACTCAAATGACACATTCAGCCCAGCAACTTTCCCGAAAAGGCAGGAAACCGCGTCCCTATACAGGTATTCCACGTCCAGCAAAAAGGTCAGCGCTGGACGGACGCGTATATGTACGACAGCAGGCACACCCACCTGAGCGTCTACTCCAACGAAATCCTCTATTATAAAAAAAAGCCTTCTTCCCGCTCAAGCTTCAAACTCGTCCAACTCACAATTTAAGAGCCGTTTGAGAATCTTAAAAAAAAGAGAAAAGCAAATGGCAGAAGTTCCACCACACCAGAAAATCTCCAAAAAATCCAAAAGAAAAGGAAGCCCAACAGTAGTAGGAGAATGCAGCAGAGTTTATACTAGTCATGGCCCCTCACAAGAGGAAGAGACGGCCATCATGGTAGCCACGTTCGCCTATGTATTATCCCAAGGCAGCGGTGGTAGCAAAGGAAGCCAAGACTCCACATTTCCTCTTCTTGAAAGTTCTGCAGCTTCTTCCACTCCAACCCCTCCCACGCAGAGTCAGCCTGTATTAATCGCACCCGGTGCGGAAAAGGAGAAGAAGAAGTATCGGGGCGTCCGACAGAGGCCATGGGGAAAGTGGGTGGCTGAGATTAGGAACCGTAACAAAGGAGCCAGAGAGTGGCTCGGGACATTCGATACGCCGGAGGATGCGGCAGAGGCTTACGATAGAGCGGCGATCAGGTTACATGGGCCCCGCGCAAAGCTTAATTTCCCATCTCTGGAAGAATCTCCCAATAACCGTATGGCGTATGAACAAAGACAGCAGCAGCAGCCGCCTAATCTGGAGGGGACTAGTCGGGACCCGCCTAATGTAACAGTTGAAAATCAACCAGAGAATAATACGTGGGACATATTTGGAGAGGCGGAATTAGGAGACTGGTGGACCATGATGAACGATGGTGATTCCCCCAAGTGACTGAATCAACTGCTACTACTATAGCAACCGTTGATTTACTTATATTATTTCAGTTTTATTTGTTAGCCGTTTTGTCTGTTAATTAGGTTGGTTGAGAGCTAACACGCGTAAAACAATAAAACTCTGTCGGCCCACCACTTTTATTTATTTAAAGATTCCATTCTTCTTCTTCTTCTTCTTCTTCTTCTTCTTCTTTTTTTTCAAAGGAACCTTTATTAATTGAGGGAACTGTACATCAACATACACTGAAATCTCTTTGGGCCTCCCTCCGCTTACAAAATGGAGCTGGAAGGGGCCCATCGCGACCCTCTTAGCAAAAACAAAGAGAAAGGAAACGGGGAAAACTCCCTACAAACCGAAAGAAGGAGATTTAGGGGCGGCTGACTCTCACAGCTCCTAAACCTGTTGGGTCACCATCTTGTGTCTGCGTGACATCCGCTTCGTCTATCAAATGCGCTCCATGATGGTAGGACCTGGGACCAAAAAAAAAAAAAAAGAAGTAATAAATATAAAAAACAGATTGCAGTTCAGGTGGGCCTCACCACATGGAACAATGAAGAGATTACCCCAATCATAGGTTGGTATATAGGGCCACCAAGGTGTATATCTTTCTTTCGAAATTATACTTGTTTTTGACATAGCAGGAAGTAGACAACTCGTCCTAAGGGGGGAGAGAGAGAGAGAGAGAGAGAGAGAGAGAGAGAGAGAGAGAGAGAGAGAGAGAGAGAGAGAGAGAGAGAGAGAGCAACAATGAGAGGGCGTCCGAGAGGGCGTCCAAGAGATCAGCGTCCCCCCACGAGGAGAGTGGAAAGGGGAGACGGACCTCGCAAGAAGGTGAGCGCTGATCCCAACAACCTCTTCGTCGGCAATCTTCCATTCTCCATCTCCTCCGCCGATCTCATCAAAATCTTCCAGCGGTACGGGAGGGTTTCAGAGGTGTTTCTTCCCTGTTTCCCAGGAATGAGCAAACCTAAGGGATATGGATTTGTAAGATTCATGTACGAGGACGACGCTAGGGCTGCCAAAGGCGTCCTGGATGGACAGAAGATAGATGGAAGACAGGTTTCGGTTAAGGATGCTCGCCCTAAACCCATTTAGCGCTCTGCGGCAACCAGAGCATCAATCCGGGGAACAGGAAAATCGAAAGATGGGGGCAATCGAATACAGACGTCTAGGGGGAACGACTCTCCCCAAAATAGAGGATGGGAAAAGCCTCCTGCTACTCCTATCTTTTGGCTTCCAGCAGGTCAGATGACGATCGCAGACCCCATAGCCGTTTCCAAAAAATTGCTCGAACTAGAACTGGGTCCGGTAGGTTGTTCAAGTGACAAGATCATTTTGGTGCTCCAACTGGTAGACGGCTTTAGAACCTCCAGATTTAGGGATTCGGCGATCGATGTGACCCGCTTATCTGCCTATACCTTCCTCATATCTTTAGTTGGGTAAGTGGGAAGTCACTTACAGAGAAGTCACTTGCAGGTGGTGTTTGGGGGAGAAAAATCGCCTGTAAGTAACTTACAACCTGTAAGTTACTTACAGGCAAATCTACCAAAAAACTGCAGAGTGAGGGGGGTCGGAAGTCACTTCCCTGTAAGTCACTTATAGACTCAACAGTCATATTTTTAAAAAGAGGCGAAGAGAGAGAAACGCACCAACCCACCAACCACTATTATAGCCATGAAGCTCCAGCTGATGAAGAGGAAGCAGCAGCCATTGAAGGAACTCCAGCAAGCCTTGTAGCAGTTCAGCCAATCCACATCCTACAACACTATTACCGCAGCAAAACTTCATTATTACCGCACCAACAACTGCCATTTACCACACCAACAACCACCATTGATAAGCTTTTATAAAAAGGGGATTGCAGGTTTCGTCTCTCCATCCCAAGCTCTCTCTCTCTCTCTCTCTCTCTCTCTCTCTCTCTCTCTCTCTCTCTCTCTCTCTCTCTCTCTCTCTCCCTCTCTGCAATCTCTCTCCCCCTCCCTCTCTGCAATCTCTCGCTGCGTAGTGCCTTCCGTCTCTTCTCCTCTCAAATCGGTAGGGTTTCATCCACCCTTTTTTTCTCCTTTGAAAACGGGAGTGGTTTGACGTTCATCCAAACAGGCCCTAAAAGGCATGCTGGCACACCTACGCACGTGCACATTTTTTCACACCATACAATATATTTTTTAAATCTCCCAATCCCTACAAGAAACATTGTTCAAATCTCCACAATGACATTTGTGGGCTGTTTGGACATCGTTTTTAGTGCAACCTCAGTCAGAATTACTTAGTAGTGCTTCAACTTAATTACCGGTTGCCAACTAGGGTCCGATCAGTTTCTAGCCAGGCTGATTTACTAAGGGTGAAATTAGGGTCCAACTATAGTAGAGGTTATGGTGTTGGTGACGCATAGCATACATGTGACGATAGTTAGCTTGACTAGGCTATTTGTGACACATTTATGTCTTGTCATGCTGGAACTACAGTTCTTTTACTGTTAGGATAACTGCCTCTTTATAAAAGTTTTTTTTTTTTTTTTTTTTTTTTTTTTTTTTTTTTTTTTAAATAAATAAAAAATGAACGCATACATAAACGTGTCTTAGGGTCTATAATTCTGAAGATATTAATTCAGAACATGCCCAAGCATTTGATTTTTCAATCCTTACTCATTTGCATTGAATTTTCATGGTCTTTTATGTCTACATTAGATTTTATTTTATTTTTTCTTCTTAACACAGTAGTATCCATCTCTTGAAGATCAGTTGAACAATTAGAACTGCAAATCTGGTATGGAAAATTGAATTTGAGATTTTCATTGTATGCTAAGACATTTTGTCATCTCAGGTTAAGTTCCTTGTTTCTTTCAGTGTGTTGTATATCTTTTGTTTAACAGTGAACATGCCATTTTATTAGCTACGCAGCAATATTGTCCGTTGATGTTCCTTATAAATAGTACTATTGAAGCTGTGGTTCATCTAAAATGACACTGATCAACCAATCCTTACTTTCAAATAAATGGCTATAAAATGTATGGTCAAAGGAAAATGCTTGCCAAAGTTGCTTAGTTATAAGGAGGGCATGACTTTATGATTACTTTATGAGAAGCCTACGTACGACAGGTGAAACCTACAGCAGGTTCCTCAAGTTGTAAGTTTCTCACATTTGCAAATCCATCTTTTCCTCTTTAATATTCCCAAGAATACATTACTAGGTATTACAATAGGATACATGGGGACTTTAGCCTTTCCATTCATGTCATCGTACAATCTTTCAAACTCGTTATACAAAGGGCATCATCTTTGATGAGGATATTTCAAAAATAAAAATCTTATGGATTGGAATATTTTGATATTTCAATGATCTCTTTTTTTCTTTCTAGATGGATATCTACCAACCTTTGAATAACCAAGAGTAGGGGTGTACACAAACCGGGCTAGCCCGGTTAGCTCGCTCGACCCGGAACTGAGTTCGGGTCAGGACGGGCCAATTTTCTAAGCCCGAAACTGATTTCAAGCCGAGTTCGGATACCTCCCAGTTTGGCTCGACTCGGTCCGAACCTCGACTCGCCCTGGCCCAACCCGATCCGGCCCGACTCGGTCCGAAACCCGGTTCATGATATATATATATATATATATATATATATATATATATATATATATATATATATATATATATATATATATATATATATATATATATATATATAACTAGTTCTTGTAATTTGAAAATGTTTAAAACTATATATGTAATTTCTAAGTAATTTCTAACTGCTCATGTCTCATCCATCACTCTGCAAGAGTATCAAATCATTTCTTCATGAAGATTGTGAAGATGATTTGCAACATGGCAAAATGTCATGTGTACAAGATCTGAGTCAGTCATCAGGTGGGCTAGCCCTGGTTCCCACTTATCACTTAGGCCACATTTCTACTAGAAGAATCAATGATTGGAAAAGCAATAATGACTGATGGTGAGTCTATCATCTTATTTTTTGGGCCATTGGATGTTCAAAGCGGGACCCAATAAGGACTGGCCTAGATGTGAAACACATGTGCCACATTTCTTGTCTTAATATGGATTAGAAAAATGAAATCTTAGTTCCATCCGGTTGGATGTACTAATTAGATCTTTTGATTCAAAAATCAGGCCGGTAAACACCTTAGGTTGGCCACAGGTATAAAACAAATAAACGGCTAAAACAAATTCTCTAGTCACCCATTTGTTTTGGGCAGTATGGTCACCGGGAGGAATTGAACGTTCCAGGCCAGAAGATTTTTTGTAGAGTCTATAGTTCAACTATCTAAACCGTTGATCGAGGGCGTTGTAAATTAATGGGACACGGATTACCTGCCAAAGCCCTTCCCATGAACTTGCTGTAAGGTTCAAAATTGGCCTGAACTCAGGTTCGAAACTGGCCCGAACTCGAAGTTCGAAACTGGCCCGAACTCGCCCGGGCTCGGTTCGGGCTGGAGATGTTGGCCCGGTGACCAGGCCCGGTCAGGTTCGGACCTGGTGTGGCTGTTGAACGGGCCTGGATGAGCTGAGGCCAGTTCGACTCGGCCCGACCCATGTACACCCCTAACCAAGAGGATGAATTTTTTATTATTATTTTTATTATTATTATTATTATTATTATTATTATTATTTTGGGTTAGGTTGTTAGTAACCAAGAGGATAAAATATTTAATATGAGAGACCTTTTGGGTATCCCCGTCTATGGCGAGGCCCCTTGTATAAATAGTTTGGGTCACATAAAAGAGTCTATCAGTTAGAATTCCACGCCTTTTTGAATAGATGGGGATGTCTTTTACCAAAACTCTTCCTCTTCTACTTGCGTCACAAACCTTCGGAAAAAAAAACGTAAAATGCTTGTGATGTAATAATAGACCACTTTGCTATTTTATTTTATTTTTTACAAGAAAAATGGAAGCACACCATTTATAATTTCGTTGCTCAATAAAATAACTTAACATCATTCGAGTGGGCCCTACAAAATTAAAAGGACCCTACCTATCGTATAACTCTAGCATCTATTGAACCTTGGCATGAAAAAGGAAATAAAACACGCCCAACAAAAAATACATGGCTAGGGAAAAAGCATCAAGTAGCTATGGAGAAGGAAATAGAAACACTCGTGTGTTTGTTTTTTTTTTTTTTTTTTTCAATTACCCGTGTAAATGAGGGTATACGGAGGTAAATAGGTAATCATAACTTTTGTAGGGTGTTTGTTTGAGAGTAAAATAAGCAAGTAATTATACAACGAAAATACGGGTCCAAAGGTAAGAAATGAAGATGGTTAAAATCCTTAATTAGGTCCCACGATGATATATGTGTGATCCACAACGTCCATCCGTTTTACCATCGCATTTTAGGAGATGAGCCAAAAAATGAGGTGCATTGGAAGTTCACGTATACCACGCCTCAAGAAACAGAGGGGATAATGATGTCGACCGTTCAACGTTGAAAACCTTTCTAGGGCCCACAATCCAACCTGTTCATAGGATCACAGTGACACGTATGAAGGGTATATACAAATATCAGCTTGATCCAAAACTTCTGTGCCCCCAAAAGGTTTTCAATGTTAGGCATTCAATTCCGACCATTTCCTGTGGTGTGGGCGACTTGAGCTTCAGATCTGCCTCAGTTTTTGGCTCATGCCCTAAAGTGACCTGCCAGAAAGAGTGGACAGCGTGGATGAGATACATCACAGTGGGCCCCACAATTTTTATATCCCAATAGTTTAAGACGGTATTAACCAAGCTTCATGTCAAAGTCAACCTCGTGAACGATTGTTGGAATTACAATCAGTTACATTGGGAAATAATCGGTACTCATTAATCCCTATTCAGTATTTACTACATTTACAAGGGTAATAGAAAAAAGAGATTTTCCCATATGCACACCTTCCTTTTGGACCGTGGACTTTTAAATTATTTCCTAGAATTTATCGTGGTTTGCACCACTTGCTGTTAGGTAGGTGTACGAATAGATTTTTATATTTTCGTATTAACGAAACTGGCATTGCTGCATCCGCAATCACCCTCTGCGATACACGATCATGTGCCATCCTAACCTTGACCACACAAGGAGTCAATCTTAATGTTTATGACAAAGTTCATCTGTTTCTCCAGTTCATGAATCCAAACATGAGACGGATCCAAAGCTCAACGTGTGCTTTGGTATCCCCCTCGTTTCCTATTGTGTGGCCCACTGAATATTGGTACCCCTTCGTTTTTGGGCCCATAGCATAAAATGAGCTGAGAAAACATATGGCCTAGGTGGATTTGTCATAAACATTTCATGCCCTGCAAATGTTTCAACGGTGGGTGTTCAATCTCCATTATTTCATGTTCGTTGTCCCACTTGAGCTTTGGATTATCTTCAATTTTACTACAAATGCCCTCAAAGGAGATGAAAAATCCGGTGGACTGAATGGGTTTATCACAAACATAATGGTGGGCCTCACTTACCGTCCACCAACTCTCATCCTTACTAGAATTTAATCATTGATTGACGTAGATTGTCATGCTAACCTAACCTCAACCATACATGGGGCCCACTTTGATGTTTTATAGAAATCAACTGCGTCTATCTGTTTTCTAGCTCATTTTAAGGCATTAGCAAAAGATGAGCCATATCATAGTTCAAGGTAGGCCCTTAATGGCCCCAATATGTTTCAACCATGGATGTCCAATCCCACTGTTTCCTATCATATGGGTCACTTAAGTTTTGTATCTGCGTCATTTTTGACCCACGCCCTAAAATGATCTAGAAAGACAAATGGACAGGGTAGATTTGTCACAATATGTGAGCCCACGAATGTTTCAACGGTAGGTGTTCAATCCTCACTTTTTCGGTTCATTTGGCCCACTTGAGCTTTGGATCAGCCTCAATATTTTTTGGCGCATGTCCTAAAATGATATAAAAAATTCAATGGACAGAGTGGATTTAACACAAACATCATGGTGAGCCCCACCTAATGGGGGCAACTCCTTTCTTGGACTTAAAATGTCCAGAACCTCTTTGGAAAACTTGATTAACACTTGATTAATGCTGTGCCAACCTAACCTTGACCTGCAGGGCCATTGCAAGAAACATACACCATCCATTTGTTTTGCTAGCTCGCTTTAGGGCATGGCCTAAAAATGAGAGAGATCCAATGCTCAAAGTGACCCATGATGGCCCCAAATTGTTTTAACGATGAGCGTTCAATTCTACTATTCCCCTAGGTGTTACCCTTGATGTTGGCGTATTTTTTAGGTCCATGCCATAAAAATGAGCGTTCAAAACCGATAGACCAAGTGAATTTCTCACAAGCATCCCACGCCCCCATGAATTTTTCAACTTTGGATCTGCTTCATTTTTTCCATCAATTGTGCATGGCAGCATCCATGAGATCATTGGTATAAAGAATTATACAAAATGGGTGTAAAGATGGCATGCATGATCCCACTAGCGAAAATGTAGAAACAACGGACACAAGTCCTAGTGAGTGAAATTTTCTATTATTATTCATCCATGATAAAGTTTCAACGGTGGGTTTCATTATACCACTATTTCCTTTGGTGTGACCCATATATGCTTCAATTTTGGGCTCATAAGCTGAAATGATCAGGTAAAACGGATGGACGGCATGGATAAGCCAAAACATCATGGACCACACCTATCCTCATGCGTCGGTAGGCACTGACGTTCATGGAATTAAACCATCTGAAATGGGGAAGAACGGGAAGGCAGTGCCGTCATTTGGCAAAGTCAAAAAATGAAAAAGGATTGGATGATAATAAATGTGAATAACTGTGATCAACAGGGATAAGAGGGACCTTCCTGCAGGTAACGACTCCACATGTTAAGAATTTATTAGTGGAGGCGGCCGTAGTAAGTATTTGAAACAGGTAGGTAGACTGTGGGAGATAGTTTTAAAACAGGAGGTTTTCAATCCATAACAAAAAAGGCAGGTGGTGATATTGAAAAATCACTCGAAAAAACAAACAAGCTGAAGGACTGATCTGCATAGACACTCTAAGATGAGCCAAAAAAATCTAACCACAATCCACCCCACAACACCATCCAGACCATTGCAACTGTCATATACTGAAACGGTTCCTGTAGGAAAACTAAGCATGAAAGCATTCAACCAACACTAATATGAGCTGCACCACAACATCGACTTCCTACCCAAACTTTTGCCTCACAGTCCACTTCTGCTCATCAAGCCACTTCCCGACTTACTCCATTCAGCTGACGTAGAGCAAAACCCACTTCTTGAAATCCGACAACAGACATATCACCGGAATAGTGCCTCAGCAAGAGATGGCCAGGGAAGATCTGATGAACAAACATCCATGCAGAGCAGCGGCTAAATGAACAAGGTTGACCAAGGCTAGCCAACATACCAGGTTAGATTCTGCCATGGTCTCAGAGAAGGAAATGGCCCGGCTGATAGTCTAGCTGCCTAGGAAGTGGCAGCCAATTGATCAGGGTCAAATATTGCATATCAAACCCCAGTAATTGCATAAATTTACGTACATGATAAGGCTTAATGGGGTGTATTAATTGTGTTTCTGTCACAAGATGAAATTAGGAGTGTTAATTGAAAATTGATGTTAACGGCATGGATTTCATGATCCAAAGTCTCCAGAGCACGGGATGGACTCCAGAGAACTAATAATGAAGATTTTACACGCCTGGGATCTGAGGAAAGCAAGCCAAAGGGGCTCGAAAAAGGTCCAGAATGCAAGATCACATGTTTCCCGCCATCCGATCAGTTCAAAACTTCATACATGGGATGAGGGCCATAAATTAACCGTACATATTAAATTTCAACCTCTGGATATCTCGGGAAGTACCCCAACGGACAAATCAGCCCACAAACCATCGATTTTGGGCCCACCGACAATCTGGATATGCCTCAAATTTGGCCTCATCCCATTTTATGAGGTGAGAAAATAGATGGTCGGATTAGATTTTCGATAACTATCAAGGTGGACCCCACATGAGTTGAGAGTGCACAATGCTCAAAGTGCACTCGGTGTGCACCGGACGGCTGGGTCGGTCGGCACAAGCGCTGACCGACCCTCTTCTTCTCAATTCAAAAACGGCGCCAGCGTTAACGCTGGCCGATCCATCGTTGGAGTTGTGGGTCCACATTGTCCATCAAAACATCAATCCGGGCCGTTCATCGGGTCCAAATGAAGACCATTAACATTGCCTAGGTGGCAGAATTGCAAACGGTCATCCGGAGTAAAATCTAGCCATTCAAACGTGGAATGGACGGTGAAACGAGATCTTCCGTGGCCCGCACCAAAATGGAGAAAAAACTGTGTTTCCGACCGGAATTTCGAGAGAAATTCGGTGGACGGAGTAGATTTCCCAAACAAACTACAACGTGGGCCCCACCATTTCCGCAGCGGAAGCAAGCCGCGTCCCTGTTCCGCGTCAGCGAACGACCGACCGCTGGCCGTTTTTGCGGACGTCAGTGGGCCCCACACGTCACCCGTACGGCTGATCCAAGCCGTCCATCGTGTAGAGGGCTTCGAGCACTACAAACCCATGTTGATATTCCACTCCCATGCGTACACACGTGGATGATACAGAGGCCACAAAAGGGCTGCCCTGCAACTTTCAAAACTGATTTCTTCGTGTTTTCTTCTCTGGGCCGCGTTAATGGACGTTCAAAACCACTCATTCTTGACTGAAATTTCGTCCTAAATCCAATGGACGGGGTGGATTTTTCAGAAAACACTTCGATGGGGCCCACCGATCATGGTTGCAAAAATTTCATTCCATGTCCTGTTACAACTCTGCCACTGATCCAGCTTTCCAGCAACTATAAAAAAGGAGTCTTGGACATGGGAAAAGCATTCAGAAATTGAAGGATTTTCAGATCTGCAGCAAGGGAGAGAAGAAAGAGAAGAAAGAGAAGAAAGAAGAAAGAGAGAAATTGGTTTGAAATTCCTTTTATGAATTTTTATTTTTATTTATCCATCTGTTTAATGGAGTTTATGGGTAACTAATCTCTCAGCTAGGGCTGAGATGAAACCCCTAATTTGAACACCCTTTGTTCTATGTTGATTTTACTTTAATTAAATTGATTTGTTTCTTTCCTTAGTGTGCTTGATTGTTTTAAATTCTATGCTTCTCCATCTATGAACTTGATCAGAGTCTATGGATGGATGTGGTCTGGATGCTTATTCTAGGTGCTTGTATCTGATCATGAACAGGTTCCTGTAGAGGAAGAAACAGGGTGCTTTACTGAACTGCATATTCCATATGCCCGATTTGGACATGGGATATGTTATTCATGGCATTGCTTGAAGGAATTAGACAATCTGTATGCCCAATTAAGGACACAGATTGTGCTTTCTCTAGATAAGTTAGATCAATCTAAATTAAAGTGAATTAACAGACAAAACAAAGGTTAGGATAATTAGGGGTGGATTCGAAAGTCCTAGTGCTCTCTCTCTGATTGAATTTTCTTCCTTATTCTCAATTGTTTTTTTCATAGATTTGTGTAAGTAAATTGCTCAATTATTTGTTGAATTAGTTAAGGAGAATCACAGATTTGAATTGTGACGATCAGTCCTCGTGGGATTCGACCTCGATCTTACCGAGTTTATTACTACATCACAACCCTATACTTGGGGAGTGAACAAGTTTTTGGCGCCGTTGCCGGGGACTGTTACGGTCCAAATTGAATTTAGGATTCTCTCTTATCATAATTCATAGCTTAGGATTTTACTAACTTAGAGTTCTTTTTCTTTATTTTAGAAATTAACCTATTTCCTGTTTTGTAGGGTCTTGAGACAAACTTCTAATTTGGTAATCCCTTTCTAATTTTTTTTTACTTTTTCTAATTTTTATTTTTAGAATTAGGTTTTTACTTTTTAGAAATTTTCTAATTCTAGAATTTCTTTTGAATTTTTTAAAAATTTTCTATTTTTAGATTTAGATTGTTCTCTTAAGTAACTTTCTAGTTTTAGAAATTTCTTTTTCCTTTTTAGAAACTTACTTAGCTTTTTATTTTTAGAAACTTTCTTTTTTTAGAAATTAACCTTGCTTAGGATTTTTCTATCATTATTTTAGAAAACTTGATTTATTTTTGTTTCTATTTTCAGGAATTGAGGAAGAAAGCTACTAAGTGAGGAGGAGCTTCTTAACTCTTCTGACATCACATCTCCTTTTTTCGGGTTCTTTCTTCCCATTCTTATTTACATAGTTTTAACTAGTTTTTAGTTTTAGTTTTCTTTTTCTTAGGTTGTTACTTAGTTTATGCTAGGACGTAGATCTCTAGATAAAGAACTAGCACCTTTTGATCCTGAAATAGAAAGAACATTCCATAGAAGATTGAAAGACATCCCAGTTGAAATGGCAGAAGAGAATGAAACTAATACACTTAGAGATTATTCAGCTCCTGTCCAATTCAATGCGCCTTCATGCATAGTGTTGCCTACCACCACGGCAGCACACTTTGAACTCAAGACTGGGGTCATACAGTTGTTGCCTTCCTTTTATGGGTTAGACAAGGAGGACCCATATCATCATGTGAAAGAATTCCTAGACATTTGCTCCACCTTTAAATTCCAAAACTTCTCAGATGATTCGATCCGCCTACGCCTGTTTCCTTTTTCTTTGAAGGATAAGGCGAAAGCATGGTTGAATTCTCTAGAAGTTGGGTCTATCACTACATGGGACCAATTGTCTAGGTAGTTCTTAAACAAGTTCTTCCCTGTTCACAAAACTAATGCTCTCCGTAGAGAAATCACTAATTTCTCACAAAAAGAGGGAGAGCACTTTCATGAATGTTGGGAAAGATGGAAGGACTTGCTTCTTAAATGTCCACACCACGGTTTTGAGAAGTGGCAACAAGTGCAATACTTTTATGACGGTCTGACACCCCAGAACCGTCGCATGGTTGATACCACCAGTGGAGGGTCCTTCATGACCAAAAGCGATACCGAAGCGTGGAAATTCTTTGAAACCTTGTGTGAAAACTCTCAGCAATGGGACTATTCAGATAGAGGTGAAAGAAGTTCCCAACCACAAAAGAGAGGTGGCATATATGAGATAGGAGTCACACCAGATCTCCATGCCAAGATTGATGGCCTGACAAAGAAGGTTGATGCTCTGATGTTACATAATGGACCTCCACAAACAACTCAAGCCGAGGCTTGTGCCATATGTTCTAGTCCTACCCATCCTACGCAATCTTGCCCATCTGGTACAACATTTCCAGAATTCCTCTCTGAACAAGTTCATGCTTTGAACACCTTTCAGAAACCTGGGAATGATCCTTACTCGAACACGTACAACCCAGGGTGGGCTAGGCATCCAAATTTTTCTTGGGCAAAAGGACCGCAACAAGGAGGACCATCTGAAAATCCTCCTATGTAACCTCAGCAATTTCCGCAATATCAACAACTGCCTGCACAATCAAGGAAACCATCTCTTGAGGATACACTCCATCTTTTTATGCAGAGTTCTCTCCAATTCCAAAAAGACACCCAACAAACCTTACTAGCCAACCAGCAAAGCTTACATGCAAATGCACAATCCATTGCCAAGCTGGAAGTACAAATGGGTCAACTAGCTGTCACATTGAGTGAGAGAGAGAAGGGTAAGTTCCCTGGCCAACCTGTGGCCAATCCAAAGGGACAATATGAGATTGGCTCTAATTCCAACCAAGGGCAATACCATGAGCAAGCCAAATCGATCATTACCCTTAGGTCAGGCAAACAGATTGACAACAAAATAGAGATACCTAAGGATGAATCAAATCAAGGTGAAGCAGAGAGACATACCAATGCATCCAAAGTCCAAAAGCTCTCTGACTCTCCAAGAGCCGCTGACGTGCCACCTTACGTACCCAAAGCACCCTTTCCTCAACGTCTGGCACCAATGAAGAAAAGAAACAACTTTGATGAAATCCTGGACGTGTTTAAAAAGTGCAAGTCAACATCCCGTTGCTTGATGCTATTAAGCAAGTCCCTGCTTACGCTAAGTTTCTTAAAGATTTATGCACTCAAAAGCGTAAGCAGAATGTTCATAAGAAAGTCTTCTTTGCAGAGCAGCTCAGCTCCATGATTCAACATAACACCCCTCCTAAATTTAGGGATCCAGGAGCTCCTACCATCTCTTGCGGCATAGGAGATCATAAAATCGGGAAGGCATTACTTGATTTAGGGGCGAGCGTCAATTTGTTACTATATTCGGTTTATGAGCAGCTAGGACTTGGTGAGTTGAAACCGACTAAAATAACATTACAGCTAGCTGATAGATCTGTCAAGGTGCCCCGGGGTGTTATTGAAGATGTGCTAATCCAGGTTGACAAATTTTATTTTCCAGTGGATTTCATAGTTATAGATACTCAGCCTGTTCAGAATCCTCATAGTCAGATCCCAGTCATTTTGGGTCGTCCATTTTTTGCCACATCTAATGCTATTATAAATTGCAGGAATTGAGTTATGAAGTTGTCATTTGGTAACATGAATATTAAACTTAATGTTTTTAATGCAGGACAACAACCCGCGGATTTGGACGACATATTTGAAGTGGACATGATCGAGAGTCTAGTGCAGGACTCCTTCCGTAAATCTTTTGAAGATCCACTTGAGACCTGCTTAGCACAACATGGCATGGATTTTGACATAGATAGTCCCATCCACGAAGTCAATACAATGCTCGACTCTACTCCTATATTAGAGACTGAAAAATGGAGAGCAAAAGTGGAACCTCTTCATCCCTCTGAGACTCTTCCTGACAGCATAGTTCCTAACTCTGAGAAGGAAAAGAAGAGCAGGTTGCTTAATGTTCTTCGAACATATAAGGCAGCAATTGAACGGAAGATAGCAGAAATACAAGGAGTGTGCCCCACTACATGTAAGGATCATGCTGCAGAAATGTCACGTAAAATGCAAAGGAAGCATGATCCTAACATGGAAGAAATCGTTCGAGCAGAAGTCCTTAAATTATTTGACGACAGTGTCAGTTACCTCATTGCAGATAGCACAGCTCATGGGAACTCACATCACTTGTCTGGGATTGGTTAACCACAGTGTTGAGGTAAGTTCTTTGGCGGACCCTGGTCTTAAAGATTAATGAATTCATGGTCCGTTTTTGTCTGGCTGAAGACGTTAAACTTAGCGCTCCTGGGAGGCAACCCAGCATTTCATTCTATTTCTTTTTTTTTTCCTTGTTAGTTAGTTTAATGTTTGTGGGTAACATTACTGCAAACCCTCACGAGACTATAACTCGTCCACTAAGGGTAACCTAAGGGTTTAAAGGCTTGTTGCATACGCTAAATGTAATCGAGAGCACCTGCGAAAGTGGTATATGTAGGATCTTTTATTTTACTGATTTCTCTCTCTTGTGCTGACCTACTTTTACGTTGATTTTTTTGGAAAGCCTCTTGATTCTTCATCCAGGTACTATCTTTCCCTCACTCCTCTTTTCTCTTTGTTGTCTCATCTACATCGATCGCATGCTTATTTCTTTTACATTGAGGACAATGTAGATTTTAGGTTGGGGGTGGGAGATTAGGTTACCTAATCAGTATTTTCTTGGTCTTGAGCAAAATTGTAAAAAAATTTTAAATTTTTTTCTGAAATTTCTGTTGAATTCAAAGTGATTTTGAAGGATAGTTGTGATTTTGAAATTACAATATACAGAATGTGAGTAATTTATGACTCTTGGATTCGGTCGTCTGGCAGATTTCACACTTAAGTTTGAATTGTTAATTCATGATTAGAAGTTGTAAACATTGATTGAGCCAGGATTGCACATATCAGATCTCACTTACACATTAAGTTTTCAGTTCGATATTAAATGGTAACTTGGTAATCACTAAGCATGAAAGAAACCAACCTGAAAAACAAAATTTTTAGCATCAGTTTATAAAGAAGAATTGAAAGAGTAAGTCGCATAATCGTCATCATAGGTTTTCTCCCTATAGATGAAGATTCGATTCCCCATAGTTGACATGAGAAAAGAGTTAGGCGACAAGTTTTCACCATAGGTTTGCTCCCTATAGGTGCGGATTTGATTCCCCTCCTTGGCACCACTGTTTATAAAGGAAATCAAAGGCTGGTAGAACGAAAAGATGATCTAAAATGCTAGTGTGGGTTTCAGGTTTGGTTGTCACAAATTACTAATGATATCATGAAATTGACAATTGGATCTTGTAATGATTGTAAGCCGAGATCACACTATACACTCATGGAACTCAATGTTTAAAATTGTTCTAATTAATGGATTAATATTTTGAACTTGATTATGAAGTTTACTGTAAGCTTGATTTCAGGAGAAAAATCTTCTCACCATTCACGAATTTTAGAATTTTCACATCTCAAACTATCTGTTCACAAGTCACTTGAGTTTACAGGAATTGTCTTTTATTTCTGAAATTATTTTTTCCGCATGTTTTGCTCGGGACTAGCAAAATGCTGGTTGGGGGTTGTGATCAGGGTCAAATATTGCATATCAGACCCCAGTAATTGCATAAATTTACGTACATGATAAGGCTTAATGGGGTGTATTAATTGTATTTCTGTCACAGGATGAAATCAGGAGTGTTAATTGAAAATTGATGTTAATAGCATGAATTTCATGATCCAAAGTCTCCAGAGCACGGGATGGACTCCAGAGAACTAATAATGAAGATTTTACACGCCTGGGATCTGAGGAAAGCAAGCCAAAGGGGCCCGAAAAAGGTCCAGAATGCAAGATCACATGTTTCCCGCCATCCGATCAGTTCAAAACTTCATACATGAGATGAGGGCCATAAATTAACCGTACATATTAAATTTCAACCTCTGGATATCTCGGGAAGTACCCCAACGGACAAATCAGCCCACAAACCATCGATTTTGGGCCCACCGACAATCTGGATATGCCTCAAATTTGGCCTCATCCCGTTTTATGAGGTGAGAAAATAGATGGTCGGATTAGATTTTCGATAACTATCAAGGTGGACCCCACATGAGTTGAGAGTGCACAATGCTCAAAGTGCACTCGGTGTGCACCGGACGGCTGGGTCGGTCAGCGCAAGCGCTGACCGACCCTCTTCTTCTCAATTCAAAAACGGCACCAGCGTTAATGCTGGCCAATCCATCGTTGGAGTTGTGGGTCCACACCGTCCATCAAAACATCAATCCGGGCCGTTCATCGGGTCCAAATGAAGACCATTAACATTGCCTAGGTGGCAGAATTGCAAACGGTCATCCGGAGTAAAATCTAGCCATTCAAACGTGGAATGGACGGTGAAACGAGATCTTCCGTGGCCCGCACCAAAATGGAGAAAAAACTGTGTTTCCGACCGAAATTTCGAGAGAAATTCGGTGGACGGAGTGGATTTCCCAAACAAACTACAACGTGGGCCCCACCATTTCCGCAGCGGAAGCAAGCCGCGTCCCTGTTCCGCGTCAGCGAACGACCGACCGCTGGTCATTTTTGCGGACGTCAGTGGGCCCCACACGTCACCCGTACGGCTGATCCAAGCCGTCCATCGTGTAGAGGGCTTCGAGCACTACAAACCCATGCTGATATTCCACTCCCATGCGTACACACGTGGATGATACAGAGGCCACAAAAGGGCTACCCTGCAACGTTCAAAACTGATTTCTTCATGTTTTCTTCTCTGGGCCGCGTTAATGGACGTTCAAAACCACCCATTCTTGACTGAAATTTCGTCCTGAATCCAATGAACGGGGTGGATTTTCCAGAAAACACTTCGTTGGGGCCCACCGATCATGGTTGCGAAAATTTTCATTCCATGTCCTGTTACAACTCTACCACTGATCCAGCTTTCCAGCAACTATAAAAAAGGAGTCTTGGACATGGGAAAAGCATTCAGAAATTGAAGGATTTCCAGATCTGCAGCAAGGGAGAGAAGAAAGAGAAGAAAGAGAAGAAAGAAGAAAGAGAGAAATTGGTTTGAAATTCCTTTTATGAATTTTTATTTTTATTTATCCATCTGTTTAATGGAGTTTATGGGTAACTAATCTCTCAGCTAGGGCTGAGATGAAACCCCTAATTTAAACACCCTTTGTTCTATGTTGATTTTACTTTAATTAAATTGATTTGTTTCTTTCCTTAGTGTGCTTGATTGTTTTAAATTCTATACTTCTCCATCTATGAACTTGATCAGAGTCTATGGATGGATGTGATCTGGATGCTTATTCTAGGTGCTTGTATCTGATCATGAACAGGTTCCTGTAGAGGAAGAAACAGGGTGCTTTACTGAACTGCATATTCCATATGCCCGATTTGGACATGGGATATGTTATTCATGGCATTGCTTGAAGGAATTAGACAATCTGTATGCCCGATTAAGGACACAGATTGTGCGTTCTCTAGATAAGTTAGATCAATCTAAATTAAAGTGAATTAACAGACAAAACAAAGGTTAGGATAATTAGGGGTGGATTCGAAAGTCCTAGTGCTCTCTCTCTGATTGAATTTTCTTCCTTATTCTCAATTGTTTTTTTCATAGATTTGTGTTAGTAAATTGCTCTATTATTTGTTGAATTAGTTAAGGAGAATCACAGATTTGAATTGTGACGATCAGTCCTCGTGGGATTCGACCTCGATCTTACCGAGTTTATTACTACATCACAACCCTATACTTGGGGAGTGAACACCAGTCCATCACCCATTTCAGCAATTTTTCAGATCTTCCCATGAGGATCCGCGGGCTGGTCTTCCTGGACAGGGTAACGCTATCTAGGATCCATTAGACAGCAACGACTTTGAGGTGGTCTACGGTTTTGTTTTGTTTCTTTTGTAAGTTTTGCTCCTTTATGATGGGCCCCTCCCGGTCCTTTTTTTTCCGGGAGGAGACCCGAATGTGTTCAGAGGTTGTAAAGTTTCTGTCCAGTTATAGTTATATATGAATGAGATTTTGGTTATATATTTAAAATTATTATTTAAAAAAAAAGAAAAAAAAAGAAAAAAAAAAGAAGCCTTAGCTTCAAAAACAGAAAAGAATAAGAAGAAGGAAAACAACCTTTATTATGTGTTGTGGTGTTCTCTATTACATGTTTGTTTAGAAGGATTATTTGCAGGATGAAAAAAAACAACATACCAGCGAAGGCTACTGACTGCCGATGGGTAGCACCTTTCACAGTCACCACACCGCCAACGCACAGGGAAGGAGGAGACCCAGACCATCAGTCTACCCTTTTTTATTCTTGATAAGAAAATTGGGCTGTGCATTCATTCAGGTGGGCACCACAAAAAGGAACAGGCCTCACCTAACCCAAATGCCACCCTACGCCTCAATGAACTATTTCCAGAAGACAGCAACAACTACTACCACCATTTGGGTTTGTATCCCAACTTCTCCCTGACATGTGGCTGCAGCCACCGTAGAGAAAACTGAAACTTGAAGAAGAAGAGAGAACTTTTGCTATATTTCTTATTATATTAAAATCGTATTACACTGCTGCCTCTTATAGACTTTCTTATTATGTAAAATGACTAATCTATCCCTGTCTAGATACATCTCGGGGGCAGCTAGAGAAAGAAAAAAAAATCCAGAAAAAATATAATGTTTATCTTCTCCCAACTAATATTCTAAACTTAAAAAAAAAACTCACAGCTAGCATGCACAGCTAGCTCAAAGGATGCTTATACAGTTTTGGATTTGCACAAATCCTCCATCGTATCCAACACTCCCCTTCAAACCAAAACCGGCTTCATACCGAGCATCGTTCTTAGTTGTTTGAATGCGTCAGTCGGTAATGCCTTTGTGAAAATATCCGCCACCTGTTCCGTAGTATGACAATACTCTAATTTCATCATTTTCTGCTTCACATGATCATTCCGAAAATGATATCGGGTATCAATGTGTTTGCTTCTTCCATGCTGCACCGGATTTTTAGTTAGCGCGATTGCCGACTTGTTATCCACATATATGACTGTAGATTCCTCTTGTGGATCTTCAGCTCATTCAGTAAATTCCTTAACCAAATTCTCTCACAGATGGTGGATGATGCTACCATGTACTCTGCTTCACATGTGGACAGTGCGACCACACTCTGCTTCTTGAAATTCCATGTGAAAGTTGTCGACCCAAGATAGAAAGCATAGCCTGTGGTGCTTTTTCTTTCATCTTAGTCACCACCCAATCACTATTAGAGTATCCATACAGCATCGCCTCATCATTGTATAAATAAAAGAGACTAAACTCAATAGTCCCTTTGATATACCTCAGTACTCGTTTTGTAGCTAGCCAGTGTGACTCTTTTGGGGCTTCCATATACCGGCTTAGAAGCCCAACACTGTAGACTATATCTGGCCTAGTGATTGTGAGGTACCGTATGCTTCCGATTAGGCTCTTGAATAGGGTTGAGTCGACGTTTCTTCCTTCTCCATCTTTCGTGAGCTTTAGGCCTGTTGTAACAGGTGTATTTACGGCTTTACAGTCGACCATCTGAAACTTCTCAAGAAGTTCCTTTGTGTACTTCTTCTGGGATATATGAATGCCACCAACTTGTTGCTTCACCTCAATGCCCAAGAAGAAAGACATCAATCTACCATCAGTCATCTCGAACTCTATGAACATAGCCTGCTTGAATTCTTCAAACATCGCCTGGCTGTTCCCAATGAACAGCAGATCATCAACATATAAACAAGCTATAAGCATATCACCACGGACATTCTTCTTTGTGTAGACGGTATGCTCATATGGACATTTGACAAAACTATTCTCTTGAAGATAATCGTCGATCCATGTATTCCAAGCACGGAGAGCTTGCTTCAACCCATACAGAGCTTCTTCAACCGATATACCTTGTGTTCCTCCCCTTGCATGACAAAGCCTTCAGGTTGGTCAACTTATACTTCTTCTTCGAGTACCCTATTTAGGAATGCTGATTTCACATCCAGTTGGTAAATCATCCAACTGTGATGAGCTGCAAGGGAGATAATCATTCTTACAGTGTCAAGGCGACCAACTAGGGCGAAAACTTTTTCATAGTCTACCCCATATTTTTGTTTGTAACCTTTTGCTACGAGCCTTGCCTTATATCGTTCGATCTTACCATAGACATTCCGCTTGATTTTGTACACCCATTTGAGACCAATGGTCTTCTGACTTTTGGGGAGTGAGGTCAACGTCCATGTTCGATTCTTCTTAATGGCGTGAATCTCTTCTTCCATAGCCTTTCCCCAACATTCTTCATTCACAGCCTCCTCGAATGCGAGAGGCTCATGATCTGCATACAGGCAAAGTAAATTTACTTCCTTAGTTTCTGCATAGATGTCGTTGAGGCTTCTCATTTTAATAGGAGCCAAGGTTGAAGGAGAATCGGATGAAGATGTGCTGGATGAATTCTGATTTGATGAAGTACTTCCAGGAGAGATGGAACGTACTCCTGGACTTCTGCGATCTGAAGGGGGTGATGTGGGTGTCTGCTCCTGATTCACATGCCTCTCCTCTTCATATTCTTCGGCCTCAACCTGACTTTCTTTGGCCGAATCTTCCTGGCTCCACTTCCAAGATTCTTCCTCGCAGAACACTACATCTCTACTTACCACCAGCTTATTGGTTAGTGGGTTGTAGAGCTTGTATGCCTTTGACTCTTCGCTGTAGCCGATGAAGTGCACTTCTCGCCATGATCATCAAGTTTTTTCCTTCTTGCTTCTAGAACTTGAGCGTAGGCGACACACCCAAAGATCTTAAGGTGCGCCATGCTCGGCTTATATCCACTCTATGCTTCCTGCGGTGTCTGAAATCTGACACTCTTGGTCGGACACCTATTAAGCAGATAGGCAGTACATGCAACCGCCTCTGCCCAGAACTTCTTTGGCAGACTTTTCTCCTTCAGCATGGTCCTCGTCATGTCGAGGATGGTGCGGTTCTTCCGTTCTGCAATTCCATTTTGTTGTGGTGTGTACGCTGCAGCGTGTTGTTGCTTAATGTCATGTTCCCTACAATATTCTCGAAAAACATTTGAGGTGTACTCCCCACCTCTGTCAGATCTAAGGGTTTTTATTTTAAGACCACTTTCTTTTTCAACAAGGGCCTCAAAATTTTTAAAAATAGTAAAAGCAGCAGGCTTCTCTTTGATTACATACACCCACAATTTTCTACTGAAATCGTCAATGAAAGTAATAAAGTATTTATTACCTCTAAGAGAGATTGGCTCTAATGGTCCACAGATGTCAGTGTGAACCAACTACAACGGTTCTCTTGCTCTTCGAGATACTCCACTCGAAAAGGAGTTCCTTTGTTGTTTTCCAAGTATGCACGCCTCACACACATGTTCTGGAACTTCAATCGCAGACAATCCATGCACCATGCTTGATGAGGACAGAAGTTTCAGGCCACTGAAATTTAGATGGCCAAAGCGAAGATGCCACATCCAGGAATCATTCTTTGCTTTTTCATAAAAACACTTCTCAAGCATTGTGTTTATATGGAGAGGAAACATACGATTCTTTGCCATCTGGACTTTTACAATCAAACGTCCATGCATATCTCTTATTGAAAGAGAAGAGTTCTCCATGTGTATGACATACCCTTTTTCGAGGAGTTGTCCGAGACTCAATATGTTACTTTTCATGTTGGGCACGTAGTACACATTGGAGATATAGTTTGGAACACCATTCTTCTGAAAGATTTTGATTTTACCTTTACCTTTCACTGGCATTTTTGAGGAGTCTCCAAACGTTACATCGCCATAACTCCTTCTGTGAGTTCCACAAAGAGTTTCTTGTCACCGCACATGTGATTACTTGCACCCGTGTTGAGATACCATACATCCTGCTGATCACCACCTTTCTCTTGTGCAAGAGAAGTGTGGAGCTTTCTTGTTCATAGTCAGATGCTTCGGCATAGTTGGATAGCTCATCTTGATTCACCGGCTTGCTCCAACAATCAGATGCATAGTGGCCAAGCTTGTTACAATTATAACACTGGATGTTCTTTGTATTTCCTCGTCCAAGCATCGATCTGCCTCTACCATTTTCTCTTCCACGGAAATTGGTATTATTTTGCTGGTTTTAGCCATGGCTTTGTTGATATCCGCGCCCTCTACCTCTTGCGCGATTGTTAGCGAAACGTCTACAACGTTGTGAACTTCCACGTCCACCATTGTTATCATTCAGAGTCAATCTTGACTCCAAAGCTTGTTCCATTGGCATGGAACTGACATTCTTCTGCATTCGTTGCTCATGAACTTGCAACGATCCCATCAACTCTTCAATGGAGATTTTCTCAATATCTTTTGATTCTTCGATCGCCACAACCACATGCTCAAACTTGGTTGTGAGGGATCGAAGTATCTTTTCAATAACTCGGATATCTTCAATCTTTTCACCATTTCTTTTCAAATTATTGACAGTTACAAGCAAACGCGAAAAATAATCAGTAACATTCTCACCTTCCTTCATGTGAGTTGCTTCGAACTCGACTCTTAATGTTTGAAGGCGAACCCGCTTCACTCGATCTACACCCTTGAAGATGGTGCCAAGAGTATCCCATGCTTGCTTGCTTGATATTGCTTCCAAAATCTTTTCAAAGGTGGATTCATCTAACCCTTGATAAAGGAGAAACAAAGCCTTATTGTCTCTCTTCCTTTGATTTTTTAGAGCGATCTTTTCTTCATTGGTGAAGGCGGCTTCTTCTTCCATAGTGGGTTCTTCATACCCATCGGTGACGATCTCCCATAATTCTTGCGACCCGAACAACGCCTTCATTTGGATGCACCATTTTCATAGTTGTCTTTTGACAATTTAGGAACCTGCGGCTGGATTGTGCTAGCCATCT
Source organism: Magnolia officinalis (assembly GCA_021015155.1). Classification (NCBI taxonomy): domain Eukaryota; kingdom Viridiplantae; phylum Streptophyta; class Magnoliopsida; order Magnoliales; family Magnoliaceae; genus Magnolia; species Magnolia officinalis. The sequence continues at coordinate 11,845,464 of JAJHSJ010000006.1, forward strand.
TTTATATTTAAAAAAAAATGGATTGCTAATTTTTTTTTTTTTAAATGAAGGGAAATGGATGAAATAGAAATCTAAATATTTGAAATCTGATTTTTCTGAATGATTTTTTTAAAACAGACTTTTAAAAAAAATAATAATAAAATAAATTTTTTTTTTTAAACCTGCGGCTGCGGTTGCAATCTGATTTTTCAAAAATAGAAGTTTTTTCTGAAAACCTGTGGCTGCAATCTGACTTTTTCAAAACAGATTTTTTTTTTTTTTGAAAACCTGCGGCTGTAATCTTATTTTCGAAAACAGAAATCTGAACCTGTGGTTCTTCCACGTCATTGCTCGCTGAACCTCCTATTTGTAGACCCAAAACAGGTAGAGTAGGACCTCCTTCTCACGGCTGATATGGCCCAAGGATAAGCAGCTTTGATATGGCCCAAGGATCAGAGGCTCTGATACCAGTTTGTTGGGTCTGTATCCCAACTTCTTCCTGACGTGTGGCTGCAGCCACCGTAGAGAAAACTGAAACTTGAAGAAGAAGAGAGAACTTTTGCTATATTTCTTATTATATTAAAATCGTATTACACTGCTGCCTCTTATAGACTTTCTTATTATGTAAAATGACTAATCTATCCCTGTCTAGATACATCCCAGGGGCAGCTAGAGAAAGAAAAAAATCCAGAAAAAATCTACTGTTTATCTTCTCCCAACTAATATTCTAAACTTAGAAAAAAAAAACTCACAGCTAGCAAAATCTCACAGCTAACATGCACAGCTAGCTCAAAGGATCCTTATACGGTTTTGGATTTGCCCAAATCCTCCACCGTATCCAACACATTTCACTCCAGACTGACCAATCACAGTTCCCACAACTACCTCATTACTAAGCAGCCAGGCCACTAATCACCTCCATGGGTAAAAGCTGCACCTTACAGCAGTACCCACAATGAACCGGGACAGAGTGAACCTAGAAGGGCAAACAAGGGGAAAAGGCTAGAAGAGAGACTCCTCAGTAATACGGGCCTAAACCAGGGATGCTTGAGGTCAGAGATCGAGAGAGCGAGAGCACGACCCAAGATAGTGGGGTGAGGGGGCAGCTGATGACAGAACCTACCCCAAGGAGCCAATGAAGATTGAGACTCACATATGTTAACATCGAAAGAAATCCCTGACTCCAGTTGATGCTACTATGAGCTGATGGATGGGAGTTTGATGGAATTAATGGGCCATCTTTCTGATGTAGGACAATTGCTTACAAGCCAATTGCCATGAGAACTAGATAATCCAGTTTCTAGCTCCACATGGCACCATTTATAATACCTCCATAAGTAAAAGCGAGCCTTTGGCTACTCGATCTGGGCCTTTAATTAAGGATCACCAGCCATAGCAACAACAAAACTCTTCCTGCTTTGACTCCTTAAAATACACATGAGGGGCATCCCCACAAATGTGGAACTCAATCTTCAACAGTCTCTGAACCTGCTAAAACAACACCCCTTGACATAGGCCTCTAAGCTTATGCAATCGACAAAAATCTGCTAGAACATATCTTCCGACGCCTCCATGGACCTTGCTACCTATAGCGGAACCATAATCTTTTACCTAACCCTCCACGCACCTCCAAGAACACCACTTGATTCCTCCAACACCTCCAGAAACCAAAAAGCATATGAGGCAGGAATGGACATGATGTGGTCGATCACCATCTTTCTCTGGGGATAATTACTCCGAATCCATCGAACTTTTTTGTGAGAGATTCCTCGAATCCATGAGGAAAAATAGAAAATAGAAATAAATTCTAATAAATTCAAAAATAAATTGATTGAGGATAAAAAATGAATTTACAAAATAAAAAATAGAAATAAATTCTAATAAATTCAAAAATAAATTGATTGAGGATAAAAAATGAATTTACAATCCTTTAAATAGTGATATGAAACTTAGGAAGAAGTTTCATAATCAAATTCCAACTCAAGCTTCCTAAAAAATGTGACTTACTATAAATAGTAAACTTACTATTTGTGGACAGTCATGATTTCTACTAGACTTCATGGTTTTTCGGCCAAAAATAAAAAGAATTTCAAAATTTTCTGAGCTCTTTTCATGTTGGTCACGGTTCCTAAAGCTCAAACAATCAAGAGTCATGATCGAACAAAAACTTACTATAAATAGTAAAAATGAAATTAAAATGGACTTTCAACCATTGATTTGATGGAATCTTGCAAATCTAGTGTGGGCAACCTGGTGTAGCGGGGTTGGTTAGCTAAAGTAGCTTCTCCTACCCCAAAATCATATATGGTACGCTGAATAACTGATTCTAGTTTGCAAGATACTCCTGCTTTATGGTTCTGATGGTTCTAATCACTTTCGCCTCCGATCAGGCCTTCTCTGGTCCATCTTGGCCATCAAAGTGTCCACGACCCGCTCTACATTAGCATATTCAGGCAGGTAGAAGTTGCAACACACATCCGCACACTCACCCTCACCACAGCTCCCACTAAACACACCAAACCCACCCAAATGATTCCTCAACCACACCCCCAAGCGCAAGCCCGTGTACACACGCGGACCCCATCAAATAGATACCTCTGCCCCTAGCAAATATACCTGCCCGGCATGCCTCAATACAATCCTCTGCTGCTTCTCCGTCAGAACTCTAGCTGAAGGAAAGCTTTGCTGTTGCTACATGGGCTAGTGATAGAAGAACATAAGGGGAAGGGAGGGGCAACATCAACTCAGGTTACTATTTCTCCCTGCCTTGCATCTGATTTTACCAGGGCCTGATCTGTCGATTGTAATCCTCACACTTCCAATGGGAGGTCAGCACACCTTCTATAAACTCTGTCCTCTGCTCTGCTGCTCCCAAAACGAGCTAAACTGTCCGCAACATGAATTGCTTTCCCTGAAGACATGCGAGATAGAGAAATTGAAATTTCTTAGAATTTTCTTGATCTCCCCCACAATATAACATATCTTCCAAGGCCCAAGGGTGCATAGGGGTAGTCCTTTTTTTTTTTTTTGAACAATACTCTTTCATTTCATGAGCAAAGAGGATTACAAAAGGCAAATTCGGACAGGGGGAAGGCAGAAGCAAAAACTGGCCTGCCTATCTTTTTCTATATAGCGTGAGAGGTGGATCCTTCTCTAATGTATCCTAAACCTGTTTTGTCTAAGAGAACCTGCCCCATAATTAATCGAGGGAGGGAGGAAAGATCATGAAAATGGCGAGAGGATTGGTCCCTACTGCCCATCTTGGCCAATCCATCTACCGGGCTGTTAGCTTCTTTGTACACATGGGCTATCCGAAAGTTCCCATCCGAGTATAAGTTTTTGATCCTGGCTATCCAATAGGCCCACTTCCAGTGATGCGCGGACGCCGACGAGAGGCAAGAGAACACCCGATTAGAATCAGATTCAATGAGGACATTGCGGAGCCCCCTATCCAAGCAAAGCTTGATTCCATCCAACACCGCACGCAGCTCCGCTATGTTGTTAGAAGCTTCCCCATAACCGTAGGAAAAAGCAAAGATGGGGTTGCCGAGGTGATCTCGGCATATGCCCCCACCTCCAACGGGGCCTGGGTTAGCTAAGGCGGAGCTGTCTACATTCAATTTGAGGAAGCCCTCCCGTGGCTTGATCCATTTCACCAAAGAGAAGGAAGGGACCTGACAGTGAGCGGGAGGGAGGTGGCCGATGGGAGGGGCAACAGACAGATGCTGAGGCTGACGAACTGTTTTCGCAATTTGAGGGAAGAGAGTGAGAAGCCACCATCGGATTTTTAGGAAAACCAAAGCATCTGAGATTGCTGAGTTTTCAAATCTTGCTGCATTCCTTGCTCTCCAAATTTCCCACAAAATAAAAACTGGGGTCAGCCGAACTTCCTGCTGTCTGCTGGTAGGAGGGAGCAGTCTATTCCACCACCAATGGAGCCGATTGGCTATAGAGGACTGACAAAACAGATGAATCCCGAGGAAGTTCGCAGCCCTCTGCCACACTGTATCTGCGAGAGAGCCAAGCAGGAATAGGTGCGAGATGGACTCTACCTGAGGACCATTGTGGGGAGCAAAACTACAGCAATTGCAAGATGACGTTAGATGTATTCCTTTCTTTTGAACAAGATCATCAACAGGCAGCCCGTTGTTTAACAACCTCCAAATAAAAACTGAGATTTTCGGGGGGATCTGGGGATGCCAAACCTGCTTGTGCCAGCTACGAATCTGACCTCTATCCCTTCCGATGTTCCAGGCCGATCGATTTAGCAGAAAATTTGCCAGAGGGTTCCAACAGCTAGATGATTGAGTCGGGGGTGTCAGAGGTGCAGAATCCATCTTTCTCGATGTGAAGTTTCAACCAGTCAGGGAGAGAATCAGGAGCATCTGATCTGATCCCATTGGTGTCCAAAAAATCAGCCACTTGAAGGCCTCTTATGGAGTCTGAGATGTGAAGCGAAGGGATAGTCGCAAGAGGGCCCAGCCCAGACCAGTTCAAAGTCCACATGTTGCAGTTTCCCCGGCCCACCATCCACCTTGCATGCCTTTCTAGGACGGGGAAGAGGTTCAAAATCCGCTTCCACATTGGGGACGTTAGACCTGTTTGACTAGAAGGCCTAGAGGAGAAGGAATTCCTGTTTGATAAACAGGCACATCGGGTCAGTGAGGCCTCTACAGCTCGCCAGCAGAGCGTGCCATTTTATATGGAGATAAGTCAACAGAAAGATCTAGTTGCCTGTAAACTGAGACACATCCCTTCATTAACCCTTTGAGAGGCAGAGCAAGATTCTCTGCATCTGATAGATCCAGTGGGGTTTTGTCAGGCAGAGAGTTAGCAACCAGCGAATCAGTGTCCTCTCTGAGTGGGCTAGGGAAGGGAGGTGAATTGTCTGTGTACCGAGGTGAGCATTGTGTATCGGGGTGGGGGTGGCCCCTGTTGTTGGGGCGTGAGGCAACCTCATCAGACTGCTGCATAGAGAGACATAAGTTCCCAGAGGTAACTGGGTTAGAGCAGCACACCTGAACATTAGCGTGGATCTCTTGGCCTACCGGGGAGTACCTAGGGGACGTCGGCTCATCAATCATATTCAGTTCTAAGTTGCATGTCGATCTGATTTGGGGGAGCTGCGTCAGCTGCCTCTGACTGAGATCGCCATCATCATTCGCATTGAGCTGAGGCCTTGAGTCGCTGGGGGATGTGATCGGTTCTCCCGGGTGATAGGAGAGGCAGGGTGGAGGCATCTATTCTCTGGAGCAATGAGAGTTCACCCGGATGATAGGAGAGGCCTGGTGATGGGATCTGTTCTCTGAATCATTTTGACAAACACCTATGGGGGTTGGTTCTGATCTGTTCGCTTGGGTATATTGTCGAACACCTTGTGGCGAATTTTCGAGCGGGTCGATTCTGTTATCCTCTGCTCCCGCGTATTCGACCATAGCTATGTTTGGATTGAAGCCTTCTTCCATAACTATGTTTTGATCGAAGCCTTCTTCCACAGCGTTATCAGTTTCGGTATGGAGAGCCTGACCGTGTTCTGAAGTGGGGGGGTTCTGCTGCCTGTTTGTCTTCTGTGGAGCAGCTAAACGGAAGGTTAACTACAAACAGGCACTTCGGGTCAATGAGGCCTCTCCGGTGGTCCCTTTCTAAAGATTTCCCCCTCCTGCGGGAGGGGGCGCGTCGTCCTCTCCTTTTCTAAAGATTTCCCCCTCCTGAAGGAGGATGCATAGGGGTAGTCCTTGATTGCATCTATTACCACCTTAGAGTCCGATTCAATATTAACATATAGTAGATTGAGTTACCAGCCCTAGCCTAAGGGGTTGTGTTAGACATGACCCCGTAAGAGTAAGAGTGATGGAAAGCAAAGATTATGATGTAGAGTAGGTCGTGGATACTTTCATGTCCAAGATTGACCAAAGAACGCCGGATCGAAAGCAGAAGCGATTAGGACCGTCAAAACACTAAACTAGTATATCTCGCAAATCGGAATGAGTTATTCAACGTACCATATATGACTTTGGGGTAGGAGAAGCTACTTTAGCCACCCAACTTTCTACGTCTGGATGCCCACGCTGAATTTTAGAGATTCCATTAGATCGACGGTCGAAAATCCATTTTATTTTCATTTTTACTATTTATAGTAGAAAATTTAGGAAAACAACGTGTGGTGAGGCCAAATAGCATACTTACTATTTTTGGCCGAAAACCATGAAGTCTAGTGGAAATCATTATTGTCTATAAATAGTAAGTTTACTATTTATATCAAGTCACGAATTTTAGGGAGTTTGAGTTGGAGTTTGATTTTGAAACTTCTTCATAGGTTTAGTATCACTATTTAAAGGATTGTAAATTCATTTTTATGATCAATCAAATTATTTTCAGTTTTATTAGACTTTATTTCTATTTTCTATCTCTCCTCGTGGATTTGCTCTCATACGCAAGGGAGACGATGGAGGATTCGCTCTCATACGCAAGGGAGAATTTATTTCTATTTTCTCTCTCCTCATGGATTCGCTCTCATACGCAAGGGAGACGATGGAGGATTAGCTCTCATACGCAAGGGAGAGTTTATTTCTATTTTCTATCTCTCCTCGTGGATTCAAAGAAGAGAAAGCTAGAAGAAACGGGCAACGACAGCCTTCTTCCCTACCATCAGAAGAACACCTGCGATTGCTCTTAGATCCCCTCAGAAAAGACCAGCTTCTCGATCTCCTTGTCAAGCTAGGTTCCCAATATCCTTCAGTTGCAGAAGAAATTAGTGGTGTTGCAAGTGTAGACCCTGTTCATCGAAAGCTTTTTGTTTGTGGCTTGGCTTGGGAGACCACTTCAGAAACCCTGTGTGCTGCATTTGCAGGGCATGGAGAAATTGAGGAAGGAGCAGTCATTGTTGACAAGGCAAATGGAAAATCACGCGGGTATGGTTTCATTACTTACCATCACATGGAATCAACTCAGATGGCGTAGAGAGAATTGCTTGGCTGTTTGTAACCTTGCCTGTGAGGGGCTAAGCAATGCGTCTGTAACCACAGATCAAGCACAGAGGAAGTCATACATTAGAGGCCTATCGCCCGATGTCTCAAGTGAGATCTTACTGAATTTCTTCAGCAGGCATGGTGAGAGAGAAGAAGGTTCTGTTGCTTATGACAAAGAAACAAACAAATCACGTGGTTTTGGCTTTGTTAAGTACAAGACACTAGAGGCAGCAAAGAAGGCCTTGGATGATCCAAACAAGGTACTCAGGGGGCAGAACATTATAGTGAAGCTCGCTGATTCCCAGAAGGCCAAAGTGGTACAAACATAGATACCAGCGACAATGGTTCCTATTGCCATACCCCTTGCAGCTGGATATGCGCAGCCCGGAAAGACGCATGTCGTCAGCACAGCCCCTGTTTGTTACTTTGCATACCCTCAAGCCTTGGCAGCATACCCTGCCGCTTACCCAGGCATCGCTCCTCAGTACCCACCGCAATCCCAGGTTTTGTATGTGCAGGTTGCTGCCAAGAAAGACCCAGTTGGACTACCCGCTGGTGTGGTCCTTCCTGCTGGAGCACTTGCTAGAATTAGCGGGTATCCATAGTACGCTGCAAAACAATAACTGAAGACTTGATTTATCTGGGCATCCTCCTGCGTTGCTGCTTGATGTCGGGAGTTATGCATGCTATTAGGATTTGGGATGGCAAAGCAGCCATTGGATAGGTGCAACAACTGACTGAAGTGAGAGGTGTCATTTTGAGTCAGCAGTGAAACTGAAAGTTTTGATATGGAAGATGTATCTATGTACCGAGTTTCGGTTATCTTATATAGCTTAACAGAGTCCTTTTCTGAGAAGTCATTTAATAGTAGTGTCATGAAAGCTGTTCTTTTATCAATAGATAGTGTAATGAAAAGGCTATTCTTCTAAATAAAATAAAATAAAAACTCCTCGTGGATTCAAGGAATCTCTCTGAAGAGTCCAGGAAGCTCGTGGATTCGGAGTAATTATCCCTCTAAGAAGACGGTGCTCGACCTCATCACATCCATCCCTACGTCAGATTAGGTCCCATCATGATTTCTACACACGCCTCTGTCACCCCTTTCTCTTGGGTTGCTCTTTGATGAGCCATCATGATGGGATTTTTTGTCCCGTGCTCGACCGGTCGTGAGCCCTGCTCGACCGGTCGAGGGCTAGTCTCGACCAGTCATTGGAGTCGAGCCGTGACTCGACTCAAAGTCCAGCGACTTTGGGCTATTTTTCTCCGGGGTGCTCGACCAGTCGTGAGAGGTGCTCGATCGGTCGTGGGTGGAACTCGACTGGTCGTGGGCTCATCTCGACCAGTCGTAGTTACGCAGATTCATTCCGCGATTTTGCGCGAATTTCATGTCGCAAGTCCTTTCTCAACTGGGATGCGGAAAGGAGTTTCCTAAAACTTTAAATAAGAGATACCTAGGGCTTTCTAGATAGGACAAGAGGGTTTTCTAAAGCTTTACAAGGGATTTGCTAAAGGGTTTAGGGCTATCAAAGGTGAGAGAGAGAGGAAAAGAGAGAGAGAGAAAGCTTATAGAAGGGAGATTATGCTCGTGGAGGTTATCTACTGTGCAATCTATATCTCAGCGCTTATATGTCCTCGTAATCGGTGAGATCTCTCCATTTTCTTTGTTTCTCTCATTGTTTATCCACTCCTGCATGAGTGAAGACGTTCTACTTCATAGTGGATTGTTGATCTAGATGAGGTCCTGTGGTTTTTACCTCTTTGAGGGTTTTTCACGTAAAAATCTCTTGTGTGGTGTGTTTATGCTTTGATTCGTTTCATTGCATTATTATTCCATAATTCTGGTTTGTTTCGAGAGATTAGATCCTAAGGTTTTGTGCAAGGCCCCCAACAAAGTAGTATCAGAGCTAAGTTCATTGAACGGGTAGGATCGATTTTGAATTATGGAAGGTGGCTCATCAAGGATGATCAGCCTCAATGGTTCTAACTAGACCATATGGAAGGCTAAGATGGAGGACTTGCTTTATTGCAAGTACCTATATTCTCCAATCTTAGGTATATCAGCAAAATCCAATGATATGTCTGATGATGATTGGAAGAAGATGGACCGAAAGGCGGTGGGATTTAATATTAGGCAATGGTTAGATGATTCTGTGTTCCACCATGTATTTATAGAGACCTCAGCCGCTAACCTATGGCTGAAATTAGAAGGGCTGTATGAGAGGAAGACTACCGGTAATAAGATTTTTCTGATAAGGCGACTTGTGAATCTCAAGTTCAAAGATGGTGGTTCTGTGGCTAAGCACATGAATGAGGTCAGCAATATAGTGAACCAACTCTCCTCTATGAAGATGGTACTGGATGATGAATTGCAGGCTTTACTTTTGCTTAGTTCATTGCTTGACAGTTGGGAGACATTAGTGGTGTCTCTAAGTAACTCCACGTCAGACGGAAAGATATCCATGGAACAGGTAACTAGCTGCCTCTTCAATGAAGAGACAATGAGGAAGTCTCAAGGGTCTACTCAGCAAGAGGCTCTTGTGACACAGGAATGACGAAGAGGAAAGAACAGAAAGAGCGAGAAGGCCCGAGATAAATTAAGAGGCAAGTCGAGTAACAGAAAGGATGTTGATTGCTTGAATTGTGGCAAGAAGGGCCATGATAAGCATGAATGTCGTGGTATGAAGAATGACAAGAAAGGAAAAGGGAAGGAAAATGAATCAGATTCCACTGCGGTTGTTTCAGATGGCGACGTTGTAGTTATTCTTTCAGTAGATCACGATATATGTCTCATGGCTACGAGTCAGGACACCGACTGAGTGATAGACTCCAGAGCTTCTTTTCATGCGACTCCACGTAGAGACTTCTTCACATCTACAAGTCAGGTGACTATGAGATTGTGAAGATGAGAAATTATGGCGTATCAAAGATCATGGGAGTCGGTGATATTTGTATGAAGACCGACGTGGGTTGCGCATTGGTTCTCAGGGATGTGAGGCATATCCTAGACCTTCGCCTCAACTTGATGTCGACGGAAGGCTGGATGATGATGACTATGAATGTCGGTTTGCTGGAAGCTCATTAAGGGTTCGTTGATTGTGACCAGAGGAAAGAAGTGTTGCACCCTTTACAAGGCAAGTGTCAGTATGTGCAAGGGTGGGTTGAACGCTGCAGAAGATTCAGCTATTGACATGTGGCACTGGCGTCTAGGCCACTGTTGAGGGTCTAATATTGCATATTGGACCCCAGTTACTATCTGGATTTATGAACATCACACTGCTTAACGGGTTATTTTAATCATGTTTGTGATACAAGGTGAATTTAGGAGCGTGGACTGGAAAGGACGGTAAAAGCATGGATTTAACGCTCCGACATCACCAAGGCATTGGACGGGACCCCAAGGGACCAAGAACGATGAATTTACATGCCCGAGATCAGAGAAAATCAAGCTGTTCACGTGAAAGAGGCCTGAAATTGGTGCAGAATGCAGGATCACATGGTTTCCGCCATCAGATTGACTCGAAACTTCATACATGTGATGGGGGCCGTAAATTAACCGTACATATTAAATTTTAGCAATTGAAGATCTCGGGAAGTGGTCCAACGGACAGATCAGCCCATTAATCTCCAATTTGGGGCCCACCTGATATTTGGAACTGCTTCAACTTTGGTATTGACAGCTTAAATGATATGGCAGAATAAATGGATGGAGCAGATGTTTCAAAAACATCTCTGTTGGACCCACATGTACAGCACGTGTATAAGGTGTACACATGCACCGGGCGTGCACCAAAAATCCGGAAGTCGGTTAGCAAACGCTGACCGACTCTTCTTCTTAATTCAGAAAAAACGCAACAGCGTTTCCCTGTTTGATTTGGGTTTTGCTTGTGGCCCACCATCGTGATCCGAAAGTCTGATCCGGACAGTCTGTGTGACTCGCATGATACGTAATTCCCTTACCTAGGTGACGGAAATTTAAGATACATCGGAGATTGTTTTTTAACTGTCCAAACGGAGGATGGACGGCTGAATGAAAACTTCGTGGGTCACACTGAAGGTGAATGGAAGCACGTAATACCTGACCAGTTTGGCGAGGGGAATTCAGTGGACGGATTGGATTCTTCCTGCATCACCGAGTGTGGGGTCCACCATCATCACAGCGAAGGGATTACGCGGTCCCTGTTTTTCGTCCGGACGCAGTCCGAATTTTGCGATCAATTGTAAGATCATGGAGATGATCGGATGGGTAATCCAAACCGTCCATTGTGTTGGCCACTCGAATACAACCTAAGAGACGTTGTTTCTTTGAATAGTATCATCTGAAGAAGAGAGATAGGAGGCTCCGATCTTGCCACATAAGCTGCTTCCTGCGCACGAGTTAGCTGCGTAGAAACAGCTGTAGAAGCGGTTTTCAAGGAGGATTCTCACGGACTCCAGCTCTTCACCAGCCGACCCTTCCTACTGCTATAAGAAAGAGTTTCATTGGCAGGGATTGGGCATCCTGGACGGCTAGAAAGGGAGTCAGAGATAGAGAACGGAGAGAGAGACAGGGAGTAGTTGTTTATTTATTTTATTTAGAGTTTGTTTTTTTTATCATGATTTTCCTGAGATCTGGTCCAATCATGATAGGCTAAACCTCTTAGCTAGGGCTAAGAGGGGAAGCTTGTGGCGTGATGGAAAGATTCTACGGCTCTGAATTATGTTAGACTGAACTTTTGGTTGATTTAGTTTGATTAATGGGAATACTTCTGGTTTTTAATGATTTAGTGTGACTGATATTACATTAAATCTGCGATGGCTTGAGTTTTCCTTTTTCCTTATTTTGATTATGGGCTTAGGAAGCCCTGTTGTTCACCATTGTCTCCCAGGCATGGTTGGATGACGGAATCCTTCCTAACACTCATATATCTTTTGATTGGTTATGGAGTGGTCTAAGTTCTGTTGTTTACCTTGTCTCGTAGGCATGGATTTGTGATGGAATCATACCTAATTCTTATATCTTTCATCTCTTGAAAACTAGATCAAGTAAGTTCAATTTTCCATGATTCATGAAGCAGGCGTAGATCTTCCTGATCTCTACAAGTGGATCCTCTGAATCCCTAGTTTCCCTCTCTCTGAATTCTTAAGTTTAGATTAATAATTCACCATTATTCCTCAAATCACAATTGGTTTAGATTTCATCTTAGCCTATTTCTAGATCTGGTTATTTTCAGGTAACGTACAGGTTTCAATCCCTGTGGATTCGACCTCGGTCTTACCGAGATTATTACTACATCACAACCCTATACTTGGGGAGTGAACAAGTTTTTGGCGCCGTTGCCGGGGATTGACGGCTACGTTTTTTGAAATTAACTGGTTTTAGGATTTAGATTAAGATTAGGATTTTTTTTTCTTAGGTTTTATTTTTAGAATTTCCTAATTCAGGTTTCCTTTAATTTTTAGAAATTTTATATTTAAGTAACTTTCTATTTTAGATGATTTTCCCTTTTTAGAAACTAACCCAACTTTCCTATTTTGTAGGATTCTGAGATGGGTTTCTAAATTGGTTCTTAATTTAGGGACTCCAAATTGGTAACTTCCTTCCAACCCTCTCTTTCTTTTTAGATTTTTATTTCCCTTCTTAGGATTAGGTTTAGAATTTGATTGAGGGCTGTGAGTGTTTCATGCCCAAGTGGGCTCGTGACAACACTCGACGTCTCTTGACTGAAAGAGGATTAGTTGAGGGGTTAACTGTCCATCGCAGGACTAGACACCGCTCGAATTCCCCTGAGTTAATTGAGGATATGGCTGGAAATCAACCTCGTCTACCCCAACCTAGGGTAGAAGATGTTCAGGATGAGAATGAGGTGCATCAAGCACCCCCGCCTCGTACCTTACGAGATTACTTACAACCGGCGGGGGTGAGTACGCCCTCATGCATGGTTTTTCAGGAGAATGCAGGACATATGGATATCAAGCCAGGGGTGATCCAACTCCTTCCTAAATTTCATGGGCTTGAGTCAGAGAATCCATATCTACATCTGAAAGAATTCGATGAGATCATGACTACCCTATACTTTCCTAACGTGTCTGATGACACAGTTAGGTTAAAACTCTTTCCCTTTTCTTTAAAAGAGAAAGCCAAGACGTGGTTACATTCATTACGTCCTCAATCTATTGGCAGATGGAATGACATGACAAGGGAGTTCATTAAAAAGTTTTTTCCATATCATAAGACGAACACCCTTAGGAAGTCGATCATGAACTTCGCCCAAAGGGAAGATGAAACATTCTTCCTATGTTGGGAGCGGTTCAAAGATCTTGTCAGTTCATGCCCACAACATGGTTTTGAAACGTGGCGCATCACAAATTTTTTCTATGATGGACTGACATCTCCTATGCGCCAATTAGTTGAGACAATGTGTAATGGGGAGTTTATGAATAAAGGTGTCGATGAGGTGTGGGACTACTTTGATAAACTTGCTGAGAACACACAAACATGGGACATCTCCCCTAGACCGAGTACCACGCCTAGGCCGACTCATTCCAAAGAAAAAGGTGGAATGTACCTCCTGAAAGAGGATGATGATATTAATGCCAAGGTAGCCAATTTCACTCGAAAACTCGAGGCCATGGAATTAAAGAAGGATAAGGCCAAGGAAATTGTTTGTAGTATTTGTGGTTGCAACATTCACACTACTGAGAATTGCCCAACTATATCTGCCTTTCAAGAGGTATTGAATGAGCAATCCAATGCTGTAAGCAATTACCAAAGACCTTTCAGTGGGCCCACCTCTAACACATACAATCCTGGCTGGAGGAACCATCCAAACTTCAGTTGGAGGAATGGACAAACCGCTACACCTCAAGGTTTCCTAAATCAAAATCCAACTCAAGAGAAACCTCAAGAGGATCCGGTTCTGAAACATTTTCAAAAGCAAGAGCTTTTCAATCAGGGTATGCTACAGGCCTTTCAAGACCTTACAAAAGCAATACAAGGACTTAAGGCTGAAAATGCGATTGGGAACAAGGGGAGCTTCCCAGCTCAACCTCTTCCCAATCCTAAATCGCAATATGAAATTAGCGACCCAAGCTCTTCAAATCAGATGGAGCAAGCTAAATCCATCACCACTCTTAGGAGTGGAAAAATCATTGACAAAACCATTCCGGTTAGGGCTGAAAAGTCTAAGGACCCGGAAGTGGATAAAGAAGATGGATCTAGCCATGCCCCACTAGAGTTAGAACCCGAACCTCAAGGAAAGCCAGTTGCTCCATTTCCCCAACGGTTGGTTGCACCAAAACCTCTCTCTAACTCTCAGGATATTCTAGAGGTGTTGAAACAAGTGAAGGTCAACATACCTCTACTTGATGCCGTGAAACAAATACCTTCCTATGCCAAATTTTTGAAAGACTTATGTACGACCAAAAGACGGCAAAATATTCAAAAGAAAGTCTTCCTGACTGAGAAAGTGAGTGCCATCCTAAAACAAGATGTGCCGCAAAAATTCAAAGACCCCGGTAGCCCAACCATATCATGTGTAATTGGGGACTATCGAATTGATCACGCACTTCTTGACTTAGGAGCGAGCGTTAATCTTATTCCCTACTCGGTATACAAACAGTTAGGTTTAGGTGAATTAAAACCCACCTTAACTACATTACAACTGGCTGATCGCTCTGTTCGTGTACCAAGAGGAATAATTGAGGATGTGTTGGTCCAAGTTGATCGATTTTACTACCCAGTAGATTTCATCATCCTGGATACCGAACCCATCAACAATACAAGCACTCAGATTCCCGTCATTCTTGGTCGCCCATTCCTTGCCACTTCAAACGCAATTATCAATTGCAGGAATGGTGTCATGAGTATGTCTTTCGGGAATATGACATTAGAAATGAATATCTTTTTCAACACTGGCAGACGGGTAGAGGAGGATGACGATATCCACGATATTAACATGATCGATACTTTCGTGGAAGATAGGACACCCCTTACCTTATCCTCTGATCCTCTAGAGGCGTGCCTGGCCCACTCCCATGAGTTTGATGATGACATAATTAGGGAGACGTGTGCCATGCTTGATGCGGTACCGGTACTTGAAGTTAACCGGTGGAGGCCTCAATTTGAAAAGTTACCCCACACTGATGAAGTGCCTCTACCGTCTAACATCAAGCCACCGAAGCTTGACCTAAAACCTTTACCCTCTGATTTAAAATATGCATACTTAGGTCAAGATGAGACATACCCGGTGGTGATTTCTGCCCACCTTGAGAAAGAACAAGAGAGTATGCTTATATCTACTCTCCTGGAGCATAAGGGAGCCCTTGGATGGACAATCGCGGACCTCAAGGGAATCGACCCCTCGATTTGTACTCACCGCATATATCTTGAGGATAATGCGAAGACAGCTCGGCAACCACAACGTAGACTAAATCCAAACATGAAGGAAGTGGTTAAAGCCGAGGTTCTTAAACTATTGGATGTGGGTATCATATACCCTATATCCGATAGTCAATGGGTGAGTCCAACTCAGGTGGTTCCTAAGAAGTCCGGGATCACCATCGTAGCCAATGCCAATAATGAACTCGTGCCGACTAGAGTCACTACTGGTTGGAGGATGTGCATTGACTACAGGAAATTAAATACCGTCACGAGGAAAGACCACTTTCCTCTGCCCTTCATTGATCAGATCTTGGAAAGGTTAGCTGGTCATTCCTATTACTGTTTCCTTGACGGGTATTCGGGCTATAATCAGATAGAGATCGCCCCTGAAGACCAAGAAAAGACTACGTTTACATGTCCTTACGGCACCTTTGCTTACCGAAGGATGCCGTTTGGACTATGTAATGCTCCTGCCACCTTCCAGCGATGTATGATGAGCATATTTTCTGACATGGTGGGGCAATATTTAGAGGTCTTCATGGACGATTTCTCTGTCTTCGGTCCATCTTTCAGCGAGTGCTTGGAAAGTCTTAAATGTGTGCTGACAAGATGTGAAGAAAAGAACTTGGTACTTAATTGGGAGAAGTGCCATTTCATGGTTCAGAAGGGAATTGTCCTTGGACACATTATTTCATCCAAAGGAATCGAGGTGGATAAGGCAAAGATCGATCTTATCTCTAACCTACCTCCACCCAAGAACATAAGGGACGTGCGATCCTTCTTAGGACACGCCGGGTTTTACAGAAGATTCATAAAGGACTTTAGTCTCATCTCTCGTCCTTTATGTAATCTACTTCAAAAGGATGCACCATACGATTGGACTGAACCATGTCAAGAAGCTTTCACTAAGCTTAAGGGCATATTGACTAGCGCACCCATCATACAGCCACCTGACTGGAGCATTCCTTTTGAACTTATGTGCGACGCGTCTGATTATGCTCTTGGGGCAGTTCTAGGCCAGAGAAAAGATAAGAAACCCTACGTTATTCATTATGCAAGTAAGACTCTAAATCCTGCCCAAGTGAATTACTCGACTACGGAAAAGGAACTCTTAGCCATAGTGTTCGCCTTGGACAAATTTAGGTCCTACTTGATTGGATCCAAGATCATTATTTACACTGATCACGCAGCGCTTAAGTATCTTCTGTCTAAGAATGATGCTAAGCCCCGCCTGATAAGATGGATCCTCCTACTCCAGGAATTTGACCTAGAAATAAAAGATAAAAAGGGAGTAGAGAACGTAGTGGCTGACCATCTTTCTCGCCTTAACCCCTCTGATTCCTTTGAGACGACACAGATTAATGACATGTTCCCTGACGAACAATTGTTCAAAGTCTCTCATTCACCTTGGTTCGCTGATATCGCCAATTATCTTGCCACAGGTTCCATACCGACACATTGGACTGCGCAAGATAAGAAGAAATTTTTCACCGAGGTGCGCAAATTCTTCTGGATGATCCATATTTGTTTAAATATTGCCCAGACCAAATCTTGAGGAGATGTGTGCCAGACAATGAACATCAGAGTGTCATCTCCTTCTGTCACTCACAGGCCTGTGGTGGTCACTTTTCTGCAAAAAAGACCACGGCCAAAATTCTGTAGTGCGGCTTCTATTGGCCCACTATGTTCAGGGACACTCATGAGTTTTGTAAAGCTTGTGATCGTTGTCAGAAATTGGGAGCATTGTCCCGTCGAAATATGATGCCCTTGAATCCCATTCTTATCATAAAGGCATTTGATTGCTGGGGCATCGATTTCATGGGACCATTCCCCCAATCTTTTGGGAATTTATATATTTTGCTTGCCGTAGACTATGTCACGAAATGGGTCGAAGCGATTCCGTGTCGAACTAATGACCATCGCACGGTCATTAAATTCTTGAAAGAAAACATCCTTTCCCGATTCGGAACGCCTCGAGCCATTATTAGTGATGGGGGCTCACACTTTTGTAATAGACCATTTGAGAGTTTAATGAAGAAATACGGTATCTCTCATAAGGTGAGCACCCCATACCACCCACAGACAAGTGGGCAAGTTGAGATTTCCAATAGGGAGATCAAACACATTTTGGAGAAAACGGTTAACCCCGACCGTAAGGATTGGTCAATTCGATTGACCGATGCCTTATGGGCATACCGTACTGCTTTTAAAACCCCTATTGGAATGTCTCCCTTTAGACTCGTCTATGGGAAGGCTTGTCACTTGCCTGTGGAGTTGGAACATAGAGCTTACTCGGCAATCAAAAATCTAAATTTCAATCTGAACAACGCTGGCTCGCTACGCAAACTTCAATTAAATGAACTTGAAGAAATCCGGAACGACGCGTACGAGAACTCGAGAATTTACAAGGACAGGATGAAGGCGTTTCATGACCAACACATTCTACGAAAATCATTCACGCCAGGTCAGAAAGTCCTTTTGTATAATTCTCGATTACATCTCTTTCCGGGTAAGCTTCGATCTCGTTGGACCGGTCCTTACATTGTCGTTACTGCATATCCACATGGGGCCGTCGAGATAAGAGACCCCGACAATGGCAAGGAGTTTAAAGTAAATGGACATCGCTTAAAGCCATTTGTCGAGAAATTTGATTCAGAGGACATGTCCATGCCTCTGACTGATCCTGTTTACCAGGAATGATCTCCTAATCTGATGGAGGTATAGATAGGTTTATTGCTTTCATAGGATTAGGGTAGTTGCTTTGGTCTGGCTGAAGACATTAAACTTAGCGCTCCTGGGAGGCAACCCAGCTTTTCTATTCATTTCATTTTCCTAGTTAGATAGTTTAATGTTTGTGGGTAACATTACTGCAAACCCTCACGAGACTACAACTCGTCCACTAGGGGCAACCTAGGGGTTTAAAGGCTTGTTGCATTCGCTAAATGCAATCGAGAGCACCTGCGAAAGTGGTATAGGTAGGAGTTTATTTTTTTAGTTATTTGTGTTTTACTTCGATTGGTTTCACTCTTGTGCTGACCCGCTCTCATGTTGAGTTCTCTACGAAAAAAAAATCTCTCTCGACTCGTTACCCAGGTACTATCTTCCCATCACTTCTCATTTACTTTCGTTGTCCCATGTGCATTGCATGCTTACATCTTTTACATTGAGGACAATGTAGATTTTAGGTTGGGGGTGGGAGATTAGGTTTCCTAATCAGTGTTTTCTTGGTCTTGAGCAAAAGCTGTGAAAATTTTAATTTTTTCTGGAATTTCTGTGAATTCGAAGTGATTTTGACGGCCATCTTGGATTTAGAATTACAAGATAAGTGATGTTGGTAACTTATGACTCTTGGATCAAGTATTTGTTAGATTTCACAATAAGTTCAAACTGTTAATCTAGGATTAGAAGTTTTAAACATTGATTGAGTCATGATTCCACAAGACACATCCTGCTTGCACATTAAGGTTTCAGTTCAATATTGAAAGATTGACTTGGTGATCAGTAAGCATGAAAGGAACCAACCTGGGGAATTTATCCATCATGTTCAATAAGAAGAATGAAAGAAAATGAGAAAACCCAGCTATAAGATAGCTGCCTACGGAAAGGGTTGGGCGAATGGACTTCATCATGGGTTTGCTCCCTATAGGGCCACATGAGTGAAAAGGGCTTCAGCTACTAGCGAGGAAGCAACTCCTTCCAGACGTGACAGGTACACCTCTCAAAACCTGTCTTGATTGTTTATCAAGAAAACAGCATAGAGTTTCATTCATTAAATCTGCTTCTCATGTTAATAAAGTGCATGCATTAGATTTGGTTTATTCTGATGTTTGTGGTCCTATGAGGACAAAAACCTTGGGTGGGGCATTGTATTTTGTTACTTTTATAGATGTGCATCTAGGAAGGTTTGGGTTTATGCTTTGAAATTCAAGGACAAGGTCTTTGGTGTGTTTAAATTGTTTCATGCTATGGTCGAGAGAGAGAGAGAGAGAGAGAGAGAGAGAGAGAGAGAGAGAGAGACATGTAGATCATTGAAGTGCATTCGCACTGACAATGGTGGTGAATACATTAGCGACTTTTATGAGTACTGCAAGTCCCTGGGTATACGGCATGAACAGACGGTTCCCAAGACCCCTCAGCATAATGGTGTAGCTGAGTGAATGAATCGCACCATTATAGAGAGAATCAGATGCATGTTATCCCTTGCGAAATTGCCCAAGACGTTCTGGAGAGAAGCAATGTACACGGTGGTGTATTTGATAAACAGGTCTCCATCAACCCTGTTGAATGAAGAAATGCCTGAGAAGGTGTGGACTGGACATGATCTATCATACAGTCATCTCAGGGTATTTGGATGCAGGGTATCCATTCACGTACCAAAGAACGAGAGGTCCAAGCTCGATATGAAGATCAGGCAGTTTGTGTTCTTAGGGTACGGTGATGAAATGTTCGGTTACAGATTGTGAGATCCGACCGAGAGGAAGCTCATTAGGAGCAGAGATGTGGTTTTCTTTGAAGATCAGTGTATAGAAGACATTGGTAAGCCAGAGAAGAACCAGCCTAGTTCAGGTAAGCTAGAGGACATGGATCTTATTATTCCTCCTGTAGTGCTTGATGATGGGGGAGTACAGCAAGGTGCAAAGGACGAGGGAGTTCCTTTAGAAGATGGACCAAGGGAGCAACCCCCACTTGATCCACTTGTTGAGCCACAGGTGAGGAGGTCATTTAGGGACATACAACCGTCCAAGAGGTACTCGCCATATGAGTACATTATACTGACCGATGGGGGAGAGGCAGAAGACTATTCTGAGGGCCTATCCGACGAGCATAAGGGGGAGTGGTTGAAAGCTATGCAAGAGAAGATGGAATCCTTGTATAAGAACCACACCTATGATATGATGAAATTGCCTAAGGGCAAGAAAGCTTTGAGCAACAAGTGGGTGTTCAAAAAGAAGGTTGAGAAGAAGAATTCACAGACGAGGTTCAAGGCCGGACTTGTGGTGAAAGGTTTTGGTTAAAGGAAAGGTATAGACTTCGAAGAGATATTCTCACCAGTGGTGAAGATGACATCTATACGAGTGTTGCTTGGGTTGGCGGCTAGCATGAATCTGGAGATAAAGCAGTTAGATGTTAAAACTGCCTTTGTCCATGGTGACCTAGAAGAAGAGATTTACATGCACCAACCAGAGGGGTTCGAAGTTAAGGGCAATGAGTATATGGTGTATAGGCTGAGGAAGAGCTTGTATGGGCTGAAACAAGCTCCATGGGAATGGTACAAGAAGTTCGACTCGTTTATGTTGAAGCATGGGTATGATACAACAGAGTCGGACCACTGTGTGTTCACGCGCAAGTTCTCAGATGGTGATTTCTTAGTTCTGCTATTATACGTTGATGACATGATCATCATGGGAAAGACATCAAGAAGATCAACAGGCTGAAACAGGAGTTGGGCAAGTCTTTTGCGATGAAAGACTTGGGCCCAGCTAGACATATCCTAGAAATGGAGATAATCCGTGACAGAAGTAGCAGGAAGCTTTGGCTGTTACAAGAGCGGTATATTGAGAAGATCCTAGAGCAGTTCAATATGAATACAGCGAATCGGCTCAGTACTCCACTGGATGGTCACTTCAGATTGAGCGACAAGCAGTGTCCCAAGACGAAGGCGGATGTGGAAGAGATGCAGAAGATACTCTACGCGTCAGCTGTAGGAAGTTTGATGTATGATATGGTGTGTACACGCCCAGACATAGCATATGCGGTTGGTGTTGTCAGCTAGTATCTTGCCAACCCTGGCAAAGAGCATTGGGCAGCGGTGAAATAGATACTACGATATCTAAGAGGCTCATCCAGGTTGAGTCTATGCTATGATGACGGTAAACCTGTGTTAGAGGGCTACACAGATATAGATAGGGCAAGTGACATAGACTCCAAGAAGTCTACATCGGGGTTCATGTTCACGTTTACAGGGGAGCGGTCTCCTGGCAGAGCAAGCTATAGAAGGTCGTAGCATTGTCGACGACAGAGGCCGAGTACATTACAGTCAAAGAAGCATATAAAGAGATGTTTTAGATGAAAAGGTTCCTACAGGAACTTAGCCTAAAGCAGGAGGAGCACGTGGTCTATTGTGATAGTCAGAGTGCTATACACTTGAGTAAGAATCCAAGTCAGCATTCCAAGTCAAAGCACACAAAAATTCGGTATCACTGGATCAGGGATACTTTGAAACAGAAGGTATTACAGTTTGAGAAGGTCCACACAGACGATAATGGGTCAGACATGATGAACAAGGCTTTTCTCAAGGGCAAGTTTGCGGTTTGTAAAAACTAGGATAGATTGAAGAATGTAAATCCCTCCTGGGATAAAAAGGAGAAGATTTGATGAGATTTTTTATCCCGTGCTCGACCAGTCGTGAACCCTGCTCGACTGGTCGAGGGCGGGTCTCGACTAGTCATTGGAGTTGAGCCGTGACTCGACTCAAAGTCCAGTGACTTTGGGCTATTTTTCTTCGGGGTGCTCGACTGATCGTGGAAGGTGCTCGACAGGTCGTGGGTGGCACTCGACCGGTCATGGGCTCATCTCGACCAGTCGTAGTTACGCGATTTTGCGCGAATTTTGTGTCGCAAGTCCTTTCTCAACTGGGATGCGGAAAGAAATTTCTTAAAACTTTAAATATGAGGTACCTAGGGCTTTCTAGGTAGGACAAGAGGGTTTCCTAAAGCTTTACAAGGGATTTACTAAAGGGTTTAGGGCTATCAAAGGTGAGAGAGAGGAAAAGAGAGAGAGAGGAAGCTTATAGAAGGGAGATTATGCTCGTGGAGGTTATCTATTGCGCAATTTATATCTCAGCGCTTATATGTCCTCGTAATCGGTGAGATCTCTCCGTTTTCTTTGTTTCTCTCATTATTTATCCACTCCTGCGTGAGTGAAGAAGGTTGTAACGTTCTACTTCATAGTGGATTGTTGATCTGGATGAGGTCCCGTGGTTTTTACCTCTTTGAGAGTTTTCCACGTAAAAATCTCTTGTATGGTGTGTTTATGCCTTGATTTGTTTCATTGCATTATTATTCCATAATTTTGGTTTCTTTCGGGAGGCTAGATCTTAAGGTTTGTGCAAGGCCCCCAACACCATCAACATTCAGCTTGACCCAGCCTAGAGGGGGTTTCACCCACTTGGCAACCACTAAGTTCTTCCAGCTAGATTTAGGCTCACTTGCGCCTAGCGCTTTCATTCCGATCTTCTCCATGAATGAAGATGGATTGTCACCCGACAATTGATCCACTACCTCTTTGATCCACCAATGAATTTTGTTGATCACTTCTACAGGATTGATGCATGCATTGGGTTGCCAACTGAGCTCGAATAAGGCACACAAGACATCATGTGCCCTAACATGCCACAATTTCAACACTTCAACTTGTCTTTGCCCTTGCCCTTGCCCTTGGATTTCGACCTCAATCGTGAAGATCCTCGCTCAGAATTTCTCCCCCTCGTAACAAGTGTATTTATAAAAGCACACAAGCCACTGTTTTTCTTTCTCATCGCCTTCGACTGAAGGGCTGATATAACAATCTCAATGCTAATGGCCGTTCTATCTGTGTACAACAAATCCTTAAATGACTCATATGATGTTGAAAGAGAATTCAATAGTATACATGTCTAGGGCCTGTTTGGATTCACATTTAGGGTGTATTGTATTGTATTCGGGTATTGTTCATGTATACGTTGGATGATTTTTAGAATACATCCATCAGAAACATGCCACTTACCAATGTTTGGATAGGAGGTATTGTCCTAGCATGTATACAATTTCTTGTACAGATCAATGTTTGGAACACATTGTATGTACATATAAATATTAGTAGTCTATGTAGTAGTGTCGCAATTTGTAAACTCTCATACATTCTATCCCAGGCGGGGCCCAGTGTTGTTGTTGTGATTAATCCTAGTTGTCCATCATGTTTTGATTGATTAATGATGACTGTTCATCCATTGTCCCCAACTTAGACTGACGTGTTTAGCTGAATTATGAACCGATGAAACCAATGAACCAACTGGATATAAGACAAACATCATGGTGGGACCCACAGAGCACATTAGATCTGTAATCCTGCGTCACAGGAAAATCGTGTCCTGTGGGTTTCGTGCAAGGTAGTGTTACTGGTGGGACCCATCTAATGATTGGTCTCGATCTCTTACACGTGCCAAAGCATCTCTCCTTACACGGATGATGACAGTCATCATATAGCATATGAGGTTTTACTCGTCCCCATTTCCTCCAGCTGCGCTCTATCCTACTCTCCCAAAACCAGCAAAGAATTATGGAAGAGCTGAAGCTTCTTTCACCATCAAAATAAATGATCGACTCAGAGATCACCGATCTAACGGTGAAGAACCGAAGATTGAAATCCGAGAAGGAGGAAATATACGAAGAGAAAAGAAATCTGCAATCCAAAGTTTCCATACTGGAGAAAAACAACGCCGATCTCCAACAAGAAATCGCCCGTTCTCCTCGTGAACTGACAGTGGGGTGTATTAACAAGCTAAAAAAAAAAAAACCGTCTGAAGTGTTTTGAAAGTCCCTCCCACGCAAATACAAGGCATTGAAGAGACTGCACAGATGACAGCGCAGCCGTCTTACAATACATTACAATCGATGTAATTTTTTGGTTCCACGCTGTATTCGTGCGCGTGGAATTCTTCAATTGCCTGCTCCGAACCAAACACCATACATGTCACATAATACACTTTAATACCATACAATACACCCGCAAACGTGAATTCAAACAGCCCCCTAATCTTTATCTTTTATTGTTTCCTCCACGTCCAAGAATTTGTAAATCAACTTCTTGAAACTACTAACGTGGGCTTCAACGTCAACCCCCTCTGCCATCTTTAGATTAAACAACTAAAGATTCAAGTACAAATAATTCTTAAGAGATTTCTTCGCATAGATATTCTCTAATTTTGCCCATATACTTGCTGCAATTTTCACTTTCATGACATTATAGAGGACCTCATCTATTAAGAACAATTAGATGGAGGTTTTATCTTTCTTATCCATCTTATTCCATTCATCTTCTATTCATCGAAAAAATGTTGATTGTTGCTTCGTTATCAACCATAATGTGGGGAATGGGACATCCATTCAGGTGGGTTGATATGAACAAAGGTTTAAAATATTATGACATCGCGTATGATGGTTGGTTAAAGATTACATTTTTTGAATCTATACCTTGTCTTTGCACCTTGCTAGTCTTTTGTTCAACTATTTCTTCCTTGAACAACGTTGCTCTGGCCTCTTCGTCATCATTCTTTATATTATTTGGTTTAGCTAAAAAAATAAGTGGAAGCATAAATACCAAATTACACTATACTCATAATAGTGGTAACGTTTTGAATGTTATTTTTATATCGTCTCATGTTCATCAAGTCTTTTGTCATCCTCTATTTTCGTAGCATGCTGAAAATCAGCATCATTTTTCAGCAATTTCACGTTCTCTAACATTTCTTCGATCAACAGACCTTCCTTCAATAGATCTAAGTTACTTGATTTTTCTCCCACTCCTTTTTTTCCTATGACTATTGATCACCTTGGCCGTCTGAAAAATCATTAGGCAGATCAATTGTCTTGACTTTCCGTTTCCTATTGAAGTTAATCCTCCAAGCTTTGATTTGATTAAAAGCATATTGACATGTATAGTTGGTCTTTCTGATCAACTATAGAGAGGATTTTGTGTTTCCACTGTTCTTTTCGTTGCTTTCCTACATTGCCAAACGACCCACAAAAGAACACTGCCCCCTAGTGTTCTTTTTAAGGTTGGGTTGTTTGTCGATACACTTCAGATGACGATTATGTTGCCCTATTGTTGGTACAAGTTCGACCTTTTTTCTAGCTAGGGGTATTCATATTTCGTAGATCGACAGTTGTCATGTTGATTCCGACTATTAGAAGAAATGGATCAATGTCGACTAGCATTTCTTCACTCTCTTTTTCTAAGAAGAAATGGATCAATATCAAAGCATTCCTGGATTGATATTGTCTTAAATGGTGTTCACGAAAGTAACACAATTTCTTGAATGGATCGAGATCTATACCATTTGTCATATTTTATTTTCTTCAACTCCTCTATTAAAGGAATCCTTTGATTTGGCAGAAATTTAATGAGTTTAGTGGCCCGTAAAAGATCAAATATCTCGTTAACCTTGGTAATATAAAAAAAAAATAAAAAACTTTTATTTTGCGAAGCAGCTCACTTCTCGATATTGAGACCTTGAAGATGTGCCTCATCTTCTAATTTCGTTAAAGCCGTGAAAATGAACGGTTTATTAAGGTTTATTTCGACTAAGATTATCTCGTAATTTAGATGACAATAGTAGGTTCTTGAGGAGGAATTTCTTCATTGGTTTTCTCTATGAATAGGTCATTCATATTTGTTTGCTCTATTCGATAAATCAACCCGATCTTCAAAGTCCATTCCTTCAAACTTCTTTTCGAGTTCGATATCTAGACCTTCTACAACTAACTTAACAAACTGAGTTTCTAGAAGAAAAATCTGACATTTGTTCTTTGGTTTTTTAAACTGCGCGATGTATTGTTCGGCCAACTCGCTTGGCAATTGCCTCAAGCGTGACAAATTAACCAAAGAGAATATGGGCTCAGATCAATAAAATTGAGCATGAAATATTTCTTTAATATTTTGTCAGGATATTTAAATTTATTGGCAAATTAATAAACCATATAAATGTGGTGTTCATTAATGAATTTGCGAACTACTTCAACTTTACGTACTCTTTTGCTAAGAATTTGCCACATGGCATAGTAAAATGGTAAATGTGCTCTACCGTGGATTGCCGGTGACTTCAGAAAATAATGAAAATTATGAAATCTTGGTACCTCTTAATACCTTTGCGTACTGTTGAGGGTCAAATATTGCATATCAGACCCCAGTTATTACCTGATTTTACGAACCTGATACCGTTTAACACTCTATTTTAATCATGTTTGTACTGTAAGGTGAATTTAGGAGCTTGAACTGAAAAAGGGTGCTAATGCATGGATTTGACGCTCCAGAATCACCAAAACAAGGGATGGACTCCATGGGACCGAGATTGAAGAATTTACATGTCAGGGATCCAAGGAAAATAAGCCATTCAGGTTAAAGAGGCCCAAAAGTCATCCAAGATACAAGATCATAGGGTTCTCACCATCCGTTTGGGTCGAAACTTCATACATGACCTGAGGACCATAAATTAACCGTACACGTCAAGTTTCAGCCATTGGATCATAGTGAAAGTGGCCCAACGGTCAGATCAATCACTAAATTATTGATTTGGGGCCTACCTGATCTCTGGATTTCCCTCAATTTTGGACTCAACAGCTAAAATAATATGATAGAACAGATGGACAGAACAAATTTATTAAAAGAATCAAGGTGGGACCCACTTTCGTGAGTGCGTGTGCACAACACATGTACGCTCACGGTGCACCAAATCTGGTCAAACCAGTCAGCCAACGCTGACTCGATCCATCTCCCATAAGGAGACAGCTGTCCGTCCGTTTTTGTGTAGTGGGCCCCACCCATCAACCGTATCATCAATCTGGACCGTTAATTGTGTCCAGAGGGGGGGCGTGACCATCAGCTAACTGTTCTTTTTAGCCTGTACATGTGTACGCACGTGAATCTTCAAAAAACGGAGGATGAACTGCGGAAGAAAAACATCAGTGGACCGCACCAAAAATCGACAAAAACCACTCCATTCCGACCGAAATTTCGAGAGGAATCTAATGGACGGGGTGGATTTCAATAAAAACATCACTGTGGGGCCCACCGAACACGTCAGCACGTCCGCGTAGGCTTTACGCGCATCCGGGAAATTCAGGATTTTCGGGCAGTTGTGGCCCACCATCTTTGATCGGACGATCGATCTGAACCGTCCATTGTGTAGGTCGTCGAAAAACATCCCAAGTGACGTTATCTATTTAGAAAGGAAGTAGGAAAGTGGGCCATTTGCGGCTCATCTTCTTGACTGCGTAAAAGAACTTATGCAGGGGAGTCCCTGTTCTTGCTTGTTACGCACGCCTGCTGTACGCATTCTCCACCAACTATGCTCAGAACCGACTGCCACTACTATAAAGAGAAAGAGGAGAAAGAGAGAGGGGGGGCTATCCACTGCCGGAAGGAGGGGACGTGGGCAGAGGCAGATAGAGAGCAGAGTAATTTTATTTATTTTTTATTGTTTCTTCTTAGTATTTTCTTTTAAGATGTCTAGCTCCATCATGTTGAGCTAAACCTCTTAGCTAGGGCTAAGAGGTGAAGCTTGTAGTATGATGGGATGACCTTTGCTTGTGTCTTTTGTTTAGACAGAACTGATGTTGATTTTGATTTAATTAAGTGAATACTTTTAGTTTTTTAATGGTTTGTTGTGACTGAAATTACAATAGATTTGCGCAATGGCTTTGAGTATTTCTTTTTCCTTTTATGTTTATGACGTCAGGAAGCCCTGTTGTTCACCATCGTCTCCTGGGCATGGTCGGATGACGGTACCCTTCCTAACATTTATAGCATGTTGATTGGTTAGTAATTAGTTTAATTCTGTTGTTTACTTTGTCTCGTGGGCATGGTTTGGTGAAAGAATCCATTCTAATTCATATACCTTTCATCTCTTAAAAACTATATCAAAGGAAGTTCAGTTGATTTTCATGGTTACACCCTTCAACTGGATGAAGATGGGACTCTAAGTCCAGTTGAGTTCTTAAAACAGGTATAAGATCTCTCTGATCTCTACAAGTGGATCATCTGAATCTCTAGTTTCCTTTCCCTGAATTCTTTAGGTTTTAAATTAGTATTTCACCATTATTCCCTAAATTTCATTCGATTTAAATTTCATCTTAATCTAGTTCTAGTTCTATTTAGTTTCAGACGACGTACAAGTTCCAGTCCCTTAGGATTCGACCTCAGTCTCGCAGAGTTTTTTACTACATCACAACCCTATACTTGGGGAGTGAACAATTTTTTGGCGCCGTTGCCGGGGACTGATGGCTACGATTCTCTGAAATTAATTGATTTTAGAATTAGATTAAGATTAGGATTGTACTAAATTTAATTTTAGATTTTTCTCTCTTAGAACTAACTTTCCTGTTTTGTAGGATCGTTGATAGATCATTTAAATTGGTAACTTCGTCCTAATTTCTCTACTTTTTCTATTCTTTAGATTGGGTCTTATCTCTTAGATACTAACTTGGGTTGTTTTGTTTTGCAGGATCTTAACATAGGAACTTCTTATTTCGTAACACCTTTCTAACTTCTCCTCCATATTGCTGTAGGATCTTTTCTTTTATTTTTCTAGGATTAGACTCAGAGTTAGGGGTCTACCATGGAAGCGTGGGTACGTGCATATGCTGAGATGGATAGGAGATATTGGGGAATGCCTGAGGATTGTGGAATTCAACGTATACCTCAAGATTTTTCTCTATTGAGAACCGACTAGAACGTTATGTTCCATCGGTTAATAGAGCCATATACGATCATAATTATGGGAATGAGGATTATTATCAATCATCATATTCTCCCATGTATGATCAGTATGACTATAACCAATGGAAACATCAAAATTGGGGAAATGAACCGACAACATGTTATAACGATTATTCTCATGGATCCTACCTTTGAGATCCAATAGGATTCAATTCAGCATAGTATAGCCTATCTTGCAGAAATTAGAAAATCGTTGGAAGCACTTAATTCGCGCCTTGATAAGGTAGAGGAGGCTCGGTCATCCCAGCCACAATTCATTCCAGAAGTACAATGCGAGGAAAGTGATCCTAACTCGTTTTTGAAAAACTCTGGAATTTGGAATGAGGAGTTGGATTCCATTAACGAACATACAGTTAAATTTGCCGATGAGTCGATCTCGATGATTGTTCAAAAGAATGGTGAAGAGACATGGGTGTCTTTTAAATATAATGATGATGACACACTTCACTCACATGACATACTAGATTCCAATGATGAAGAAGAAGTTAGTTTATGTGAACTTCAACCCATTCTACGTGTAGAATGTGAGGAGTGTGATCCCATCCCATGTGCATACTGCACGGATCTGGACGATGATGAGTATTGGGATTCAATCTCAAGTGTGGCCCCTGCCAATGATCAAGAAGTTCAGGAAGTTATCAACCATATATAATGATCAACTCCACTCACCTGACATGTCTGATCTAAAAGTGGATGAGCTCCTTACAACCGACCCTTCTATCTCTTGTGAGATATATTTGAACCACTCCCCTGAATTGAATGATGATATGATTCGGGAAATGGACGAGTTACTCGACATGACTCTGGAATTGGAAACCACCCAATTGAGGTCATCATTTGAATTGTTGAATGTTGACGATTCAATGCCTCTTCTGAGTAATATCAATGAACAGAGTCCTCACATCAATACTTCGTCTCATGACCCGCAAATTGTTTGAACAGGGGTGAAGCAAGAGAGCATACCTCCATCTACTTTTAAAGATGATAGAATCCTTGAACAGATCATCACACACTTCAATGTGGAGAATGAGTCACTCTCAACTGAATGTCCCAACGCTTTGGATGATTGCTTGGCGCCATACTTTGCAGATTCAAACGATCCCATGATAAGAGACATAGTGAATGCCTTGCAAGACAACATCTCGGTAGTCATCACTGACCAAGAGAACCCTTACTCTGAAGCCCTTTCTACCACAGATCCTGAATGTTTACCATTAAGGGAGGATGAGCTGAAAATTGAACCGAAGTCTGCTACTTCGGAATGTGTCGAGACTACATCACTTTCTGAGAATTTTTCTAAATTTCATCTATATGTAGTCTCTGATTCACCATGGGATACTAACGTTGAAACTTCTTCTGTTACAGGTGAATCGTATATACTCTGGATACCTCAAGCAACTCAACGGAAATTTTTTAATGAGGTACATAAGTGTCTCTGGAAAGTCATGCTCCAGGGCGTCCAAGCCTATTGTAAAAAGGGCTTTTGGATGATCCCGTTGAGGAACTTACTGAGAAACTTATCGAGATATTGGCTGGAAAAGGAACCTTGTGGCATGATCGAGTAGTTTTTCCCTGCTTTCATAGGACTAGTGTAGTTTTCTTTATGCTGTTCTAGGATAGACGGTTTTATGTCGTTAGGTTAGTTTGCTTTATATATTATTTTAGAATAGTTTGCTTTTGTTGGTTTCTCTCTTGTGCTAACCCGCTCTGATATCTTTGGAAAGTCTCTCTTGATTTCTTCATCCAGGTACTATCTTTCCATCACTTCTCATTTACTTTTGATGTCCCATGTGCACTGCATACTTATATATTTTACATTGAAGACAATGTAGATTTTAGGTTGGGGGTGGGAGATTAGGTTACCTAATCAGTGTTTTTTTAGTCTTGAACAAAAATTGTAAAAAATTTTAATTTTTTTTTTTGGAAATTCTTGTGAATTCGAAGTGATTTTGATGGTCATCTTGGATTTAGAATTACAAGATAAGTGAGGTTGGTAATTTACGACCCTTGCATTCAACTATTTGTTAGATTTCACAGTTAAGTTTGAAGTGTTAATCCAGAATTAGAAGTTGTAAACATTGATTGAGTCATGATCTCACATGTCACATCTCGGTTTCACATTAAGGTTTCAATTTGATATTGAAGTGTTAACTTGGTAATCATAGGAAATTTGCCCGTCATGATCAATTGAAGAAAAAGAAAATACCTAGAAAAAAAAAATATACTTTTGAAAAGGTTGGCGAATAATCTTCACCATAGGTTTGCTCCTTATAGGTGTAGATTTAATTCTCCATGGATAATATGTGAAAAATGGTTGGGTGTACGGTCTTCACCATAGGTTTGCTCCCTATAGGTGAAGATTTGATTCTCCTTCTTGGCGTTACTGTTAATGGAAAAATCAAAAGTTGAAAGAATGAAAAGATGAACTGTGAGGCAAGTTTTGGGTCGTCATGAATTCTCTTATTTGTTACCAATGATATCATGAAAGAGAGAAGTGAATCTTAATGTGATAAGCTGAGATTACACTATACACTTATGGATCATAATGTTTAGAAATGTTCTAATTGGTGGATTAATACCTTGAACTTGACTATGAAGTTTACCGTGCGCTTAAGTCCTGAAGAAGTAATACCCAACACTCATAAATCTTAGAATTCTCATATTTGGATCATTTTTCAAAAATCACTTGAGTTTATAGAAATTGTCATGTAATTCTCAACTTATTTTTTCACATAATTTGCTCGGGACTAGCAAAATGCTGGTTGAGGGTTGTGTTGAGGGTCAAATATTGCATATCAGACCCCAGTTATTACCTGATTTTACGAACCTGATACCATTTAACGCTTTATTTTAATCATGTTTGTACTGCAAGGTGAATTTAGGAGCTTGAACTGAAAAAGGGTGGCTAATGCATGGATTTGATGCTCTAGAATCACCAAAATAAGGGATGGACTCCATGGGACCGAGATTGAAGAATTTACATGTCAGGGATCCAAGGAAAATAAGTCATTCAGGTTAAAGAGGCCCGAAAGTCGTCCAAGATACAAGATCATAGGGTTCCCACCATCCGTTTGGCTCGAAACTTCATACATGACCTGAGGACCATAAATTAACTGTACACGTCAAATTTCAGCCATTGGATTATAGTGAAAGTGGCCCAACGGTCAGATCAGTCACTAAATCATTGATTTGGGGCCCACCTGATCTCTGAATTTCCCTCAATTTTGGACTCAACGGCTAAAATAATATGATAGAACAGATGGACGGAACAGATTTATCAAAAGAATTAAGGCGGGACCCACTTTCGTGAGTGCGTGTGTACAGCACACGTACGCTCACGGTGCACCAAATCTGGTCAAACCAGTCAGCCAACGCTGACCCGATCCATCTCTCATAAGGAGACAACTGTCCGTCCTTTTTTGTGTAGTGGGCCCCACCCATCAACCGTATCATCAATCTGGACCGTTAATTGTGTCCAGAGGGAGGGTGTGACCATCGCCTAGCTGTCCTTTTTAGCCTGTGCATGTGTACGCACGTGAATCTTTAGAAAATGCAGGATGAACGGCGGAAAAAAACATCAGTGGACCGCACCAAAAATTGATAAAAACCAGTCCATTTCGACCGAAATTTCGAGAGGAATCTGATGGACGGGGTGGATTTCATTAAAAACATCACTGTGGGGCCCACCGAACATGTTAGCACGTCCACGTAGGCTTTACGCGCGTCCGGGAAATTCGGAATTTTCGGGCAGTTGTGGCCCACCATCTTTGATCGGACGATCGATCTGAACCGTCCATTGTGTAGGTCGTCGAAAAACATCCCAAGTGACGTTATCTATTTAGAAAGGAAGTGAGGAAAGTGGGCCATTTGCAGCTCATCTTCTTGACTGCGTAAAAGAACTTATGTAGGGGAGTCCCTGTTCTTGCTTGTTACGCACGCCTGTTGTACGCATTCTCCACCAATTATGCTCAGAACCGACGGTCACAGCTATAAAGAGAAAGAGGAGAAAGAGAGAGGGGGCTATCCATGGCCGGAAGGAGGGGACGTGGGCAGAGGCAGATAGAGAGCAGAGTAATTTTATTTATTTTTTACTGTTTCTTCTTAGTATTTTCTTTTAAGATGTCTAGCTCCATCATGTTAAGCTAAACCTCTTAGCTAGGGCTAAGAGGTGAAGCTTGTAGTGTGATGGGATGACCTTTGCTTGTGCCTTTTGTTTAGACTGAACTATGATTTTGATTTAATTAAGGGAATACTTTTAGTTTTTTAATGGTTTGTTGTGACTGAAATTACAATAGATCTGCGGTGGCTTTCATAAGTATTTCTTTTTCCTTTTATGTTTATGACGTCAAGAAGCCCTGTTGTTCACCATTGTCTCCTGGGCATGGTCGAATGACGGTACCCTTTCTAACATTCATAGCATGTTGATTGGTTGGTAATTAGTTTAATTCTGTTGTTTACTTTGTCTCATGGGCATGGTTTAGTAAAGGAATTCATTCTAATTCATATATCTTTCATCTCTTGAAAACTATATCAAAGGAAGTTCACTTGATTTTCATGGTTACACCCTTCAACTGGATGAAGATAGGATTCTAAGTCCAGTTGAGTTCTTAAAACAGGCATAAGATCTCTCTGATCTCTACAAGTGGATCCTCTGAATCTCTAGTTTCCTTTCCCTGAATTCTTTAGGTTTTAAATTAGTATTTTACCATTATTCCCTAAATTTCATTCGATTTAAATTTCATCTTAATCTAGTTCTAGTTCTATTTAGTTTCAGATGACATACAAGTTCCAGTCCCTTGGAATTCGACTTCGGTCTCGCCGAGTTTATTACTACATCACAACCCTATACTTCAAGAGTGAACACATACTTATCAATCCAGTTAGGATATAGCCTGCGATATGCCGATTGGTACGACAACCGTAGTGTTGCTCATTCACTTCATTAATTAAGTTAATCAACTTGTCCCGACCGATTGGTAATAAAGTGGCTCCTCTTGGATCCTATTGCCTATCTCCTTGATCAGATCGAACTAAAAAAGGGGTTGAGTTCGTTAACTCATTTCCCCTCACACGTGTCAGTGATGTACAACCATACATTCCATTCAAGTTGTGGGTCTCACTGTTGCATATCTAAAATCGCACTGATCAAACAATTCTAACCATCATGTAGGTAACTGCATGAATGGTCCAAATAGGAAGGAAAAAATCAGATGGTAGCCGCTGCGTGCCCACATGTACCTGTACAGGTGAATGCTCCGTGTAATCTGAAACTTATTTTTAGAATCTGATCCGTGAATCAAGCGGATCTGATCATTTGGATCACATTCCCAACTATAAAGGAGGGTGGCAGCCATACCAAAGAGTAGGTGAAAAACAGCAGACGGTCGACCACACGCTATTTCTTATTTTCTTTCCATGTATTTTATCTGATATTTTGATGGTGTGGATTCTGCATATCTGATCTAAGATGGTTGGTTCCACCTGATGTACTGTAGGATGTAGCGGTACTTCGAAATGCATCAAGTCCGTGTGAGCCCGTTGCCAGCGTTTTTGTGGGCAGGACCGAAGTAGGCGGTTCTTGAGGTCGGTTACTTTTTTCGAGGCACGTGAGTCCATATCCTGAGGTTGACTATCTCCACAGCCGCAATATAAAAAAGTTTTATTTGATACAGCGGGCCAGTGTGTCTTGACCCAAATCATATTCGAAAGATTTATTTCAGACAGCTGGCGGGTGTACCTTGACCTAAATCATATAGGAAAGATTTTTATTTGATAGGACTGGCCGAGTGTACCTTGATCAAAATCATATAGGAAAGATTTATTTGATATGGCTGACCGAGTATACCGCTGACCAAAATCACTTTATAAAGGTAATGTCACTTTAAGCCAAAAGATAATGATGGTCCAATGGTTTGAACCGTTCGTATTTTCATTCTTATCATAAATAAGCTAATGTTATGTAATCATGGGCTAATGACGATCCTAACCTTGGGCCATTTCCTAGGCATATACTATGCCACATATTTAAAGGGTAAAGTCCCAATTTATCAGAAAGGAAAAGACTTAGGTGTTGTTATAGTTGAGCATCGAGTTGAGTCGGACCAAGTTAGGGTTGACCCGGTTTGATCCGGTTTTAAAATATCCTTGACCCGAACTCAACTCGACTCGGTACCGCGTCCAGCATGCTTGAACTGATCTGAGTCTAGGTATGCCTAGACTAATATGAATCAAGTCCGACCCGGTCGAAAGTACTGAGTCGGTTCGAGTTGGCACCAATTCAGATCGAGAGATGAGGGAGGGAGTGAGTGAAGAGGAGGAGGAGGTGGTGGACAAATTAACCAAAGAGAATATGGCTCAGTTCAATAAAATCGAGCATGAAATATTTCTTTAATATTTTGTCAGGATATTTAAATTCATTGGCAAATTAATAAGCCATATATATGTGGTGTTCGTTAACGAATTTACAAACTACTTAACGTACCCATTTGCTAAGAATTTGCCACATTGCACCGTAAAACGGTAAATGTGCTCTACTATGGATTGCCAGTTACTTTAGAAAATAATGAAAATTATGAAATCTTGGTACCTTACAATACCTTTGCGTACTTATCAATCCAGTTAGGATATAGCTTGCGATAGGCAGGCTGATTGGTACGACAACCGTAGGGTTGTTCATTCACTTCATTAATTAAGTTAATCAACTAGTCCCTACCGAATGGTAATAAAGCGGCTCCTCTTGGATCCTATTGCCTATCTCCTTGATTAGATCGAACTAAAACATGGGGTTGAGTTCGTTAACTCATTTCCCTCACAAGTGTCAGTGATGTACAGCCACACATTCCATTCAAGTTGTGGGTCTCACTGCTATATATCTAAAATCGCACTGATCAAACAATTCTAACCATCATGTACCGTACCTGCTTGAACGGTCCAAATACGAAGTAAAAAATCAGATGCAGCCAATGGGCGCCCTCATGTACCTGTACAGGTGAATGCTCCGTATAAACTGAAACTTATTTTTAGAATCCAAACCATGAATCAGGTGGACTTGATCATTTGGATCACATTCCCAGCTATAAGGAGGGTGGCAGCCATACCAAAGAGTAGGTGAAAAATAGCAGACGGTCGACCACACACTATTTCTTATTTTCTTTTCATGTATTTTATCTGATAGCTTGATGGTGTGGATTCTGCATATCTACGATGGTTCGTTCCATTTGATGTACCGTAGGATGGAGCCGTTCTTTGAAATGCATCAAGTCGGTGTAAACCCGATACAAGCGCTTTTGTGGCGACCGAAGTAGGCGGTTCTTGAAGTCGGTTACCTTTTTCAAGGCACGTGAGTCCATATATAACCTGAGGTTGGCCATGTCCACAGCCACAATATAAAAAAGTTTTATTTGATACAGTGGGTCAGTGCATCTTGACCAAAATCATATAAGGAAGATTTATTACAGACGGTTGGTGAGTATATGTTGACCAAAGCCATATAAGAAAGATTTATTTGATACAGCTGGCGAGAGTATCTAGACCAAAATCATATATGAAAGATTTATTTGATACAGCTGGCCGAGTGTACCTCTGACCAAAATCACTTTAGAAAGGTAATGTCACTTTAAGTCAAAAGATAATGACGGTCCAATGGTTTGAACCGTTCCTATTTTCATTCTTATCATAAATAAGCTAATGTTACGTAATCATGGGCTAATGACGATCCTAACCTTGGGCCATTTCCAGCCATCTACTATGCCACGTATTCAAAGGTTAAAGTCCCAACTTATCAAAAAGGAAAAGACTTAGGTGTGGTTATAGCTGGGCATCGGGTTGTGTAGGACCAAGTTAGGGCTGAACCGGCTTGATCCGGTTTTAAAATAGACTTGACCCGAACTCGACTCAACTCGGTACCGAGTCCAGTATGTTTGAACCGATCCGAGTCCGGGTATGGCCTAGACTAATATGAATCGAGTCCGACCCGGTCAAAAGTACCGAGTAGGTTCGAGTTGGCACCGATTCGGATCGAGAGATGAGGGAGGGAGTGAGTGGAGAGGAGGACGAGGTGGTGATGGTGGTAGGTGCCTACCAGGTTTGGAAGATGGAGAGAGAGAGAGAGAGGAGAGAGAGAGAGAGAGAGAGGGGGGGGGGGGGGGGGGGGGTAGTGATGGTGGTGGGTGGTATGGGTTTTTTTTTTGACCTGTCGTCCTTTCGCAACTGAGATGCGCAAAGTCCTTTCGCAACTAGGATGCGCGAGTCCTTTCGCAACTAGGATGCGGAAAGGAGTTTCCTAAAACTATAAAAAAGGGTCCCTAGGGTTTTTCTAGGGTATGTTGTGTTGATGAGAAAAACACAAGAGGGCTATCAAAGGTGAGAGAGAGGAAGCTTGTAGAAGGGAGGTTATGCTCGTGGAGGTGATCTAACGTGCAGTCTATATCTCAGCGCTCCTACGTCCTCGTAATCGGTGAGATCTCTCTGGTTTTCTTTATTCTTTTATTGTTCATCCACTCCTGCGTGAGTGAAGAAGGTTGTAAACGTTTTACTTCATAGTGGATTGTTGATCTGGACGAGGTCCCGTAGTTTTTACCTCTTTGAGGGTTTTTCCACGTAAAATTCTCTTGTGTGTTGGGTGATTGATGCATTGATTATTTTCATTGCTTTATTATCCATAATTCTAGTTTGTTCTGGAGGGCTAGATCCTAAGGTTTTGTACAAGGCCCCCAACAAAGTGGTATCAGAGCTAGGTTCATTGAACGGGTAGGAACGGTTTTGAATTATGAAAGGTAGCTTAAGGATAATCAGCCTAAATGGTTCTAACTGGACCATATGGAAGGCTAAGATGGAGGACTTGCTTTATTGCAAGGACCTATATTCTCCAATTTTAGGCATATCAGCAAAATCCAAGGATATGACTGATGATGATTGGAAGAAGACGGACCGAAGGCGGTGAGGTTTATTAGACAATGGTTGGATGATTCTGTGTTCCACCATGTGTTTACACAGAAACCTCAGCCGCTAGCCTATGGCTGAAATTACAAGGGCTGTATGAGAGGAAGACAGTCGTAATAAGATTTTTCTGATAAGGCGACTTGTGAATCTCAAATTCAAGATAGTGGTTCTGTGGCCGAGCACATGAATGAGGTCAGCAATATAGTGAACCAACTCACCTCTATGAAGATGGTCCTGAATGATGAATTGCAGGCTTTACTATTGCTTAGTTCATTGCCTGACAGTTGGGAGACATTGGTGGTGTCTCTAAGTAACTTTGCGCCAGACAGAAAGATATTCATGGAACAGGTGACTAGCTGTCTCTTCAATGAAGAGACAAGGAGGAAGTCTCAGGGGTCTACTCAGCAAGAGGCTCTTGTGACACAGGAACGGGGGAGAGGAAAGAACAGGAAGGGCGGGAAGGCCCGAGATAAATCAAGAGGCAAGTTGAGTAACAGAAAGATGTTGAATGTTGGAATTGTGGCAAGAAGGGTCACTACAAGCATGAATGTCGTGGTAAGAAAAACGACAAGAAAGGAAAAGAAAAGGAAGATGAATCAGATTCCACTGCGGTCGCTTCAGATGGCGACGTTGTAGTTATTCTTTCTGCAGATCATGACGTATGTCTCACGGCTTCGAGTCAGGACACCGACTGGGTGGTTAACTCGGGAGCTTCTTTTCATGCAACTCCACACAGGGACTCCTTCACAAGCTACAAGTCAGGTGACTATGGGACTGTGAAGATGGGAAATTCTGGCGTATCAAAAATCGTGGAGTCGGTGATATTTGTGTGAAAACTGATGTGGGGCTGCATATTAGTTCTCAGGAATGTGAGGCATATCCCAGACCTTCGCCTCAACTTGATGTCGACGGGAAGGCTGGATAATGATAGTTATGAAAGCCGGTTTGCTGGTGGGCAATGGAAGCTCATCAAGGGTTTCGTTGATCGTGGCCAGAGGAAGAAGTGTTGCACACCCTTTAAGACAAAAGTGTCAGTATGTGCAAGGGTGGGTTGAACGCAGCAGAAGATTCAGCTATTGACATGTGGCAATGGCCGTTGGACTACCACCGGTAGTCGGACTACCGCCAGCGGTACCCGAAGTACCGCTACTTGCGACCCTCATGTGGACATCTGGGGACAGTTGTCCCAGCGTCCGAACGTCCGAAAGTCAACTTTCTCATACAATTACACCCTATCCGAGCTTATTTACCATTTTACCAACCTCTTTAGCCAATGAGAGAGCGTCACGTGGCGTCTCCCTCCCCTCAACCAATCACCACCTGCCACATCAGCATTTACCCTACTCAAACCCAAAAATTACCAAAAGACTATTGGAGAAGGCTATAAATAGCCCTCTCTTCTTCACATTTCAATCATCCACTTCTCATTTCTAAGCTTAAGTGAGAAGGAGAGGGAGAGAGAGAGAGAGAAGAAGAAGAGAGTGAGGGTGAGGAGGAGCTCTAAGCTTCAAGTCCAGATTTTTCAGCTATCCCCTTATCCCATTCCCTATCTTCCCAGCCATCCTGATCACCAAGACTAGCCCAGATTGATCATGGCTCAGTTCATGTCTTAGCCTACTCAAGATTAAGCCAAAGATCCATTCATTTTACAAACAGGCATTCATCATGACGTTTATTCCCTTCTCAACCAGCTACTACCCCTGATATAATGGCCGTTGAAGGCCCCAATAAGTGTACATCTCCGAACGACTAGCCTTTAAGGCTTTTAATAAAATCCATGTCTCTTCGTATCTGAACGAATTATCGACTAATAAAAAGTTGTCTCTCACAAGCAGGGGCCGACTTAACAGATTGATCCCTTAAAGAAGGGGTTAGTACGTTATCCCACGAAAGTTCGCCAAGGCATCTCTTCGGAGGAAAAGCCCATGGATGACCCGACTCCTTGACAAAGGAGTCAGCTCATCATCCGATTAACGGATTTACTAAAAGTCGCTCGCCATTCATGGGAGGAGTTGACCCCCCATGGGGTCAGCCCTTATAATCTCGACATCATAGAATTCTACAAAACGGCCAAGGGGCCTTAATCCCTTGAGTATGGAAAACGGCCTTGAGGTTAGCTGACCTGCTAAGGAATCGGTTCGACAATCAGCAACTTAACATCTAACAATCATCATTCAAAAAATCAATCATGATTAACATGACCTCTCCTGAGGGTCAAAAAATATATCATCCACAAAATTATTAGTCAAAAATATTATCTAAAAGAAATGTATAAAAAAGAACGCCTGAAGCTATTCAGTCGGAGCAGGAGGAGCTTGAGAGGCAGGGGCTCGGTCCAGACAGGCTTCATCAGCTAGCTTCTCCCGTACGTCTTCGGGTAGTAGAGGCTCTAGGTTGAGGTTCGAATAGAGTTCCTGGACCGCGTCGATGCAAGCATCGAAGCCGCAGTTATAAAACTTGGTGGCTTAGGCAGTCCTCTCCTCCGAGGACTT